>JABASD010000972.1:0-51827 GCA_019776165.1 Pogonognathellus flavescens | reverse complement strand
TTTAGCTCTGGGTTTTGGGTTGGGTGGGGTCGGGCTCTTAATGGGTCGAAATTGGGTTGGGTTGGAAAAAGCCAACCCAATCCGGCCTCTAGTAGGTATATCTGCCTACTGCAAGAACAACTCTAATTCTGCAATATAACCAATAGTACTTTGCAAAAGAGATTTTATGCTAAGCTTTGTGCATAATTTCTGCGAACTGGCAATATCAGTGTTCTATTTAGGAATTCAGTAGTAGAACTTCTGTAAGTACTACTTGCTAATAAATAATATATACGTTAGCCCTACAATCTTTGCCATTAAGTAACTACTCGTGGAATATTGAAATTCATTCAATTTATATAGGCATTGATACGCTCAATGAAAAGTAAAGGAGAATGAAACTCCTTGAAATGAATCGAGATTGAAGTATAAGCTTCTGTTGCTTCCAGAAGGTTGCTTCTTTTTGAATTTAATGATGCCATGCCAGGTACAAAGACAGCTGGGATACAATCAAATAAAATTGCTTCAAAAAAATGAAAGAGTGTATAAAAAGCAGATATTTGTAACTTACAACAACCCTGTAGAAGTATATCTATAGGAGAGAGTTCCTCTGCTACACTAATGTGTTTGCTTTCAACTATTACATGTAATACTATACGTTAGGTAAGGATGAAGTACTAATAGCAAAGATGTACAATGTATTGTATTGTAGCATTGTGCACAAATACTAGTATATACTTAATATAATTATAGATAACAAAAAGGAATACGTTATCTAATGCTGCTTTCCTCTATACACAAAGAAGAATAGAAAAGAATCTAATGTGCTCCAGTTTCTCCATACATTTGCTCTAACTCCGTGTTCGCATTGCGTCGGTTATGTTGCTAAATTCTTATATTTTATTACTCATTGTGAATTTCTTACGGTCTGGACTGCTACGAAGGAGAATATATGACTTACCTATAGTACATAGTGTGGAGAATTACAGATTGAATCGAATTAAATGAATGCATAGGAGGCTGGCTGGTGATGGGACGGCTAGATAGATAGAACATGCTACCATGATTTATTTGTGTAGCCAAAAAAATGCAAAATGAAACCTGTAGCTTGAGCCAAACCAGAGACGAGCCCATCTCAACAGACGACTTCACGAGTGTAAGTGTAGCAGCTTTGATTCGTTCAGGCTTGAATTTGCTCGTATAGAAACTGAATGTAGTCTTAACGTCTGTATTAGATGTTGCTCCATGTCAAATGCATGTTCTCCAGTTAAATTGAGGTTCTCTATTATTATTATTATTATTATATAGAAAATGTCAGTTCCTCCTGTAACATTAATACACTTTGTAACTATACGCTAGTTATGTATGTAGTCCAGTTGGATTCATGTAGAAAACACGTAGAATAGTATATTGTGAATAATATAATAAGTATACCGTCCTTTCCTAGTTTAACAATCACTATATTTTTGAATCTGTATTACCTAGGTGGTGGTACTAGGTATGTTTGTTCGACTTTTAGTGTAGTGCCTATCTGTACATGTTAAAATCAAGGAGACGAGATATACAATCATATATACAAAGAGATGGAAATGTAATAGTGTGAATTTTTATAACCCAGTATATCAGGCTAGATATTATATTTATAGAAGAATGAAGTGTACTAATAATAACTGTGGCATTTCGAAAAGCGAGGAAACCTGTCTTAAAAATTATTTGATACATAACATGCATAACATAAACAAACAAGCCTTGCATGTTTCGTGTATATACAGAAGCGAAGGGAAAATCCTTGCATTCAATTCTTACTCTCAGTCTCAAGTCTCAAGGATTATGTTCATCTCACATCACATCCTTCCATCTGCAGGTAGGGGCTACAACATTGTCATTTAATACCATTAATAACGAAGCTGAGTGACAAAAAATTCTGATGCGATGTGAGGAGAATCTACTCTGATTTGCGCAATTTAAGTATGATGTGTAGTTAAAATGATATTGTTTGGTGATTGAAGTTGATCAAACGTGGTTAATACTATTATTTCGTTTACAGCTGGTGAGCTGGTTGTTTTTATGCACTTAAGTAGGAAAGTGAAACAAGTGTTTTCAATTAAACCTAATTGTAAACTTACTGAAACAATTTAGTATTATTTTGAGCACGATATTTAGGTATTATAGTTAGATTTTGCCTTATACCTATATTTCAAAATTTCAATATATAGATATTTTAAGGAAAATAGCATTTAGTAGATTTAGCAAACAGTTTCTTGTGCAATTGTATCACATGAAGTACTTAATTGATAAGCACCATTAGGTTTTAATTTTAAATCGCCGAATTTGTCATGATTGTACATTAAAGCAGATGGTACTGTCGTATAATGATTTATAATTTTGTAGTGTTGCCCCATAATCTTTGACGCCAACAGTAAACCCCTTATTAATTAACCCCTTATTCGAGGTGTAGATTGGCCTTGGTTAAGGGTCAGATTTGTGTAACTGTTTACGTGCACGACATAAAATTTAGCATAATAAATATTTCCTGGAGCATGATTAACTAATTAATTACAAGTAGGTATGTTTATATGTGTGTTGAGGAAATATTTGTCATGCCAAGTTTTGTGTCGCGCACATGAACAGGTAAACTAATCTATGTATTAAGGTAAGCATTTATAATTCTTTAGACTATGCTGAAAAAAACTTATATAATGGAGACAATTAAAGTATGAAGATATTTTACTTCTTAAGTATTATATCTCTCCTGTACATCGCATTTCTATATAAATTGTCACTGCAATAATTTTGTTTGCTATATTTTGTATAGTTAGTGCAATTTTCACTAAAGTAGGTGCCTATTGTAATTACAGATTGGTAGTTAAATGTGTACTGTGCCTGCATTTTCTTGTTATTCATGTCAGCTCACCTTTTTGCTTCTTCAGAAATAAGTTGCTTATGTTGTACGGAGACGTGTACATTACTGCATTATATCTGTATATACAATATTCAATATTTAAGTAATTTACTCAGACACACTACACACTTCATTGGAATTTATTTAGCAACCGAAATGAATGCAGTATATCCCATTTGAATTTCAAATTGCAAATGTTAGAGTGTTGGTATTCACTAAATATTTGTTTTGTATTTTGGAACATTGTCAGGAATGCTTGCATACATAATATCAATTGCTTTTGTTGACTTAAAATTGAAATATTTATTCAAGACGTGGTGTCAAAAGTCACTCACTCTGCTCAATATCTCTCCCTCAGTCAATCAGTCTTTATTAGATCTTGCAGTTAGGATTCTCGTAACAGTGTTAACAATATGGTTGTTATTGTTAATACTTTGGACAGTTTAAAGAAAGGAATAAATAGAGAGACAGAGATTATTCATGAAGTGCAAAACTTCACTCTTTGCTATACAGACTATACTACACAGAAGAATGTACCTATACGAACGACTGCTACGACATGACGTTGAGACGATGTTGTATATGACCTACTGTACACCGTGAGAATGTCGTAGGTTGTAAAGTAATTCGTAGGTACTACACTACTTTAGTGTATTGGGTACTATAGTGCACAAAAATAAGTAGAACTCCCAGAGTCCCGGGTACTCCGGAATGTTCAGATTTATTACAGTTATTATTAGACAACCATTACTATTCAAGAATATGATTATTATTTGGTAGCTTGGTCTTTGACAGGGTTAAAGGGTACAAATTCCGTTTCAGTTCAATCAAATTTATGTTCTATTTCTTTTTGGTAGGTATGGAATGTACGTTTGTCTACAACATGCATTGCATGCACTAACCAATATTTACCATTTGCAAAATAATTGTGCAAACATTGAATATTGGGTAGCCCGTAGACATGAATTTGAGAATATGCATGCTTGTATGTATAAATAGTTCCGTGAAAAAGGAAATAAGATCACCTCATTTAAGAAATGACTCTGACTATAATTTTTGGAGATATTATTTGTTTATTTGTGTAACTAGTCAATCTAAGAGAAGTAAGTAGTCAGAAACTTTGACTGAATGTTAATTTATTGAATAAAAATGTTCAGTTTATTGACTATTATGTATTATTTCTCTTTATCTTTATGTAACACTCATGCACAGGAATTTATAGAATCTGCCAATATTATACGAAACTCAAAATTGTTATACATACATGAAAATTGCATGGCATTGAAGGAAAAATGTCTCAAGTGAAGGTAGCATTTTTCGTCTATCCGTAAACAATTTAAATTGAGAAATGTTTCGAAAATCACGTTTTCTAAATGTAAAAAGCAATATCAAATAGGTGGACATATTATATTTTATTCATTATATTATTCACAGTTGATAGAATCGAACTTTTTTTAATATTTGTCTCATGCTTCTGAGAAATCGTCTATGATGACATAGTTATTGAAAAAAGAACACGATGCATCAGTCATATTATATTATAATGTAATATGATACGTCCAGTCAGATACGGCTCAGTCGTTTTATAAACATTCAAAAGAAAAGTGTTTAACTCATGTCAATAAACACACACACACACACAACAATGTTTCATGATTCTAAGAATTGAACGCTATTATTTGTGTTTATTACTTTTCATAACCTGCCATGTATTACATCACCTAAATTCCAAAAAGCCATTACATTACACTACATTGTTGATAACACTTGCATGCATCGTTTGCATATTATTGCTATTGTTGTTGTGAGTGTACCTAAATGATTCATTTGACTTGTGCGTACACTCCACAAGCATAAGCTGGAGTGAAGACTCAAATTTTATCATATCGCATTGAATAAATCTCGTTCTGTACTCTTGCTGTGTTTTGTTTTCTTTAGCATCCACAATGCAACATCTACTCTCATCTTCAGTCTCTTTTTTTCTTCGTCCACGTTGACTCACTCACAGTCTTGAGTCCATACATACGTTAGTATCTCTTATGTTTGTCTCAGAATCAACTTTTTCATTAACTCTGCTGCTGTTGGCTGTTGTTTGTCCGTGTTATGGCATTCGATTCGCAAGATTCCCAATGGACGTCACTTATTTGTTGTTAATACGTAAGAATAAGACTTCTTACTAATGTAATACATAATAATATCCATGCATGAATCTACTAAGCAAGCAAAAGTTAAATTCTGAATTGAATTAAGAGAAATAATTTTTATCTGTACTTAATCTTCGTGCTGGGACGAATAAGACGAAGCATGAGAATGATGATGATGCATTTCAATTCCCTTATCTTTACTTCACATCGCAATTGTGTACGTTAATACATAATATTTTTATTTGTGTTTACTATTTTCTATGCCTACTGATGAATCAAGGCACACAGATCGATTATGCCAATATAATAACTTGCTAATATCACAGGTGCACGTATCACACACACACCTTTTTACAATTTATATAGGCACAGATTCCTGTATGTATTACTAATACATTATATATATATAGGACGGAAGAAGAAGCTTTTTATTGTTAGTCCTTCAGACGGCAGCTGTACTTAAACAAACTGCAATTGTCTGTGTAGATAAATGCGAACTTACATATTATTAATGGACATGCAGTAACTATTTAGTTGTTGTGTAAATGTGGAAGGTGTATTGTATGCAATGTGTTTGTGTACAGAGCATGTGTGTACCTATATACGTGTATTTTCACTAGATTTGATCTACCTACTGGTTACAGAAGTGAAGATACCTTACAATGAGTTAGTTGAGTGACTATTGAGCCAAGACGTGATGGAATGTGACCTTTCTTCCTCTTGTGAAAAAAGTCGCATTGCTTCTCCTCTCTAACCAAACCAACAACGACAGAGCATTTCGTTATCTCCATTGGATTCTATTAGTGATTAGTGCGAGTATTTTCATTATTAAGTATATACTCTTTGATTGTTGTTGCTTGTGTGTAGACGTAGTACTCAAGTTGAAACAGCAACCAAGATTTGTTTCCTTATAGGTACTTATATTATTACCAGAGCTAAAAATCTCATCGTACAACTTTAATGAGGTAACCAAAGTAAATAGTGCTACCTATATAGCTATAGAGGGGCAATACTTTCAACCACATAAATGTGATATAATGTTTCCTATGCAATAATATTAACCTAATATGAGTAGGTATTTATATTGCTGTATTAAATAGCAATATCATACAAGATTATCATAAAACAAACAGTCTTGGGGCCCATATCAAAGTATGATACTTTGACAGATAAAAGAAAGTGTTCGTCTGTCTATGCCTTGGTATCAAATCAACTATGCTTAATATTTAGCCACAATGCACAATACAGATAGTTCAGCAATTATTCATTAAATATTGTCCTAAACTTACCTACTAATTTGATTTTAATCAGAGAAAATGGCTTAAGTTAAGATTACATCATAGATGAATTTAACAGATCTGTTAAATTCTCCAAATATTTACAAAATTTTATTCTACAATATTAATATTATGAGACTTGCTACTACTTGGGTTGAGACACATCTGTTGAGATTGATTCTTTAAGAGTGCATAAAAATGTACCTGTATGTAAATAGTTAAATTACGAGGTTGTTGTGTCTGAGGAATTACAGAAAATATGTTTAATTGCAATATGGTGAATCTTTGTACTGTTCGCATGAGCAATAAATCGAGTAAGAAGCGCAAGTTTTTATATTTCGATTTATTAAAGAAGAATGTAAGTAATAGACATATAGGTTTTCTTTACAATTCCTTCGTAATAAAGTCCATATGGTTTAACTGACTCCTGAGTGAGTACCTGCAATTATCATGGTAATGCCTCTTTCACATTTTATTACTGCTTTAATGCAAAGCTCAGAGAATTGCTATATTGTACGTGTAGCACAATATTATGTCTCAACTCATAACTGAAGTCCAACGGGTGTATTTAATACTCCAAGCTTAGTGCATATAGTAACATTGGCTGGTAGATAGGATATTTAATTGTGAATTGGAATAATGCACGTATAAAAGATAGTGAATGTGAATGGTCGTCGACGGTGTGACGTTTAGAACTGATCTTATAGTCATAATAGTCACGGTTACGATTATATGCATAATATATTTGTAGCATTTATTGTACATTTTCCCTAACTTTCTATGCAATAATGCGTGAATGATGAAGCGCATATCACGTATAAAATAGAATTATTAAGGAGCACCTGCAGTTATGTTTCTGAACTGAATCTAAACTTTTATTCTATTCAATGCTCCGCTATTTAAACGTGACATTATTAGGTTACACAGAGATATACTTATGGTTCGTGGTTTAGGTACTTTGGGTTTTCGCCGTGGTACTACTGTAGAAGACTGCTTAATGGACATGAGAGACGGAGACATGACTTAAGCTTCGTATCCACAGACAGAGTGTACAATACTTCTCCTGCAAACCAAAAGGACATAATAATATTCTTCGTTTATTAAGTGTAGAAGAGAAGCTCGTAAATTGTGTGAATAAAACAGAAAGCCGCTCTTTGCTGTCAAATGTTGCGAACCGCAACTGTACTACAGTTTAATCATTCTTTTCATTTCACATTCTCAGACCACAGCCAATGTTCTGCAGATATAAATATTACGACAGTAAAGTCACACTTAACTACACATAACAATATTATTATTACCTTTTGCCATTATTACAATTTCCTATTATGTGTGTATTCAGAGTTATATATAGGTATAGCTGCTGTGTTTAGTGTGTACTCAGAGGAATTCAAATTGCTTAGTCATAATAATATTACTAATATTGTGTTATGTACACGAATATAGCAATAGTCTCGTGCTTTGTGTCAGAATGGAGAATTTACGACAGCCAACTCATGCTTGATCTATATATATATGCATAATGTGTACTATAGTGTATGTGCTCCATCTTTGTTTATACTTTTTGAGTTTCTTCGTTTGTTTACATTGCAGGAATGCTTAGCTAAGTAGTAAACTTCATTTTAATATTCAAACTGTGTTCGTTACGGTTTGCTTTTAGTTTACGGTGATCAGATGGAAGTTTGCATTCGTTGGATTATTATGAAACTCACAGTTTTGCGTTTATGTCAATATCTGTCTATTCCACAGTTCGTGAAGAATATTTGTGTAGAACTGATTTGAACTTTGTTGCAGGTTTTCTACTGTAGTAGAGGTTCATGTACTTCACTTGTAATTGGTAAGGTGTTATAGCCGCTTTTGTATCGTTTCTGTATTAAGTGCCCACTTTGTTAGGCCAATAATCCACAGTTTTATTATGTATGTATACGTGAATAGTGTACATTAAAATGTTTCTTTGGTACAATTCACGTTTGATGTAAAACTAGTCGTGGAAAGAGAGGAATTTGAATACGGCAAAAACACTGGATATAGTTATTGCGTTGCATGACTCTCAATGAAATTCAAAGCTGAAATAGTGTACCATATATTCTAATGAGAGTTTATGGCGTTCTTCTGGCTTTGATATTACTTTAGTTACAAAAGCCAGCTGGAAAGAAAGAAGAAAGGAATTTTGTGTACAATATTGTGAAACGTACGTAAAATGAGCATGGAGCATGGAAATGATTATCTCACTTGACAGTTGCGATTTACGAGTGAGTGGAACGGAAAATCGAAACCCTAATTATGCTAAAGCACTCTTCGCATAAAATAACATCATTTTTATACATACCTAACCTACTACCTACCTAGTTACTTTCGATATATATCCAGTACCAAAGCAGAGATTACAACATGTGAATATGATTACATACCTTTGGTACAATTTACAATTCAAAATAAATTACCTTAACATTAAATATTAATGATTTTTGCAGGACTGACAAGTGGTTGTCCATACCAAAGCATGGAATGAAGGAGCCAAGTTATTTGAACAACGAATTGGTAAGCCTTGATCAAATTCTGCATCTCTAAAATGCTTAACCAGTTTCGATTAATATGCACATAATACATATTTTTTTCTATGCTTTCATTTTATTATCAGGAAGAGCACAGGTACTTAACATTAGTATGTACTATTTCCAAATATGCCGTATAAGCTTTATAGTATAAGCAAAAGGTACCTACAATATTATTACTGCTTTGAAGTGAAGTGGTCGGGTGTAAGAAATATATCTGGGAGAATAATTCTGAAAACATGAAGCTCATTTCAAGAAATGGGACTTGGTAAAGTGTTCTCTCTAGTCCTGGAAATTTTTTCGTGCCACCAGTTCGTGCCAACAATGATTTTCTATGGGTGATGGAAATGGGGTGAAATAGGCAGGTTCACAACATCCACGGAGTTATTTATTAGTAGACGCAGAAAAGACTTGCTGTCTTGTGAGAACGAATCACACACAAAAGCTTCCCGTACTCTCGAGGAGCATACAAGTTAAAGTTTTCGGTGTGAACAAAAAGAATGACGGTTTCTGTACAGATGTATCTGTATTATACTTGTCTGGTTGTATCTGTAATGTTGTTGTTTTTCATTTGTTGATATACTGTTTGGTGTGCCGAACTATGCGTACTTGGGTTTAGGTGTAATATCGTACGGCTGTACATAATTGAAGAACAAAAAACATCAGCCTGCACACTTTAGGAATTCCACGAAAGGAAATACATTGAACAAAAGGGTTGCTTTACCAATAATTGTATAAAATGTAGTACAGACAGAAAGAAAAATCGGAAAAAAGAGTTTGTATGTAAGAAGGGATCATTGACACAAAGGTTGGCACTATTTGTTTCAATGTTTTGTCATTTGACTTATTGCAGAGTTATATTTCCTGTAGGCTAAACAACCGAAAAGGTATGGCATCAATGGTATGTTCAATATTGCAAGATTGTATTTCCACTAAGCTGGGCGAGCACACTTAGGACCTGTAACTTCTTACACAGGTCACAACTTTTCTTTTTCTTTGAATCTGCAGAACGGTTTCGGGGAGATCCGGGATTTCAATTTGTCTTGTGTTATCGTAATTCGTAATGCTCAGTTCTTTACCCCTTTTTCCGTTAAAAAAAGCGTACCTATTCGAAATGATTACCTACTAAAAATCTTTAATGTAAATCACTCAGCCAGTGACCTTTTAGTTGTAATGTTGGTAATGAAATGACTAATCAGCGAGTCATGTCGTAGTATTTCTTTCATTTCACACACATTCGAAGTTTAAGTCAAAACTTTTCTCACATTTCCTTATCATTACCGTTAAATCCAAACTAATAAAGCTTAACTAAAGTACAGATACTCAACCCATCCATATTATAATATGAGCAAATGCTCGCTTCTGAAATGACTGTGTCGATGTATTTCATTATTTCATCTTAGACATAAAACTAACTTACAAGCACATATAACTGGAACTGTAATCTTCGAAATAGCTCGAAACAAGTTTTTCCCTATTCGTTTCCTCATTTTGTTGATGCGTTTTACAGTTTTTACAAAGTCGTAATCTTCTACCTTTTCTACTTGTTATTCGTCTTATTTTACATTTTAAGGTGGAGTCATGTATCTTTTACTGCTGATTACATGCACCGTCTGCGTCATGTGTGTAATAGTAGCACATAAAATTTATACGTCTTTCTAGTTTCTACCTCTGTATTATGAAACCAATACATATAGATTTCTATGCTTTCAAATTACCTTTACTTGCCTTGTAGTAAAGAAGGAAATTCCAAGGTCCTGCAGTTAATAGTGGCTTTATGTCGCTAATGTTATTATATTAAGTACATACTAACATACAAACTATCCTTAGGTGCCTAATTAATTGCCTACTTGGCGACACATCTCCGGATGACGAAGTCTTCTGCCTTCAGTGTATAGCTTTTCACTACCAGGTTAAACTACTGTGTATTCCATCCCGAATTCTGATTAAAAATTAGCTACTATATGCTGTATGTATAATCAATGAGATCAAATACCTACTGTATATTTTATTACCTAGTTAATCTCATTTCTTTTACCATAAGTAGTACACCTAACGTCAGGTGCCTTACTATTTTTTAGTATATCCGTATTTCGGCTTTAAAAATTTGTCATAATAAGACGAGACAGTCATCACATCAGGTTTGCCAATTCCAATTACCTACATCTTGTCCTTTCACATGTATCAAATGCACTGAAAAAAGAACTTCCTTCTCCAATTTACATACTCCCACAGGAATGTTTGAGCAGGGAAAAGAAACACGAAACAGAATATAAATCACCGTTGAAGAACATAATTAGAAGATGAATTCCTCCTGCGTTCCCTTAAGATTGAATTTCATAATTTAACTGGTAGCTCGTATTATACTAAAGAGGAACTGTCAGAAATGATTAGATTTTTTAATCCTTCATCAACTGTTTTACATGAACAAAATCTTCCTTCTTATGCTTGCTATTATACTATATTAGTGATGGGTAAAGTGTCAAATGCGGTGTACTTATATAGTGCCTTTAAACTAAAAATTCATCTTGGCTCACGACCATACTCCACCCAAAGCTCATTCAGTTCATGGCATCATGATCAACGCACCAAAGAACGTTTCAACCGCGTCGATCCATGAATACTTTGCAGCACTCCAAAAATATCTTCACAGGATTGCATTATTTCACGTCAACAACAGTACAACTCTCCCGAGGTAACCCTTTCTACATAATATAAACCATTTCACCTTTCATTCTACTTGTAAAACTGTTGTAAAAGTTTCAGAAAAAATAATATGCATGAAGACGATCAATCACTGACTTGCATACAAGAACCGACTGCATGGCAGTACACATTGGGTTATAACAACGTAGTTTTGATTTGAATTAAATTAGGGTGGGGTATCGCTATGAACGAAGCAACATTAGTATCATAATAATATCACATCAACGTTCATACTTAATGCTTATTTTCCTGATTAATGTGTACCATGCATACCACTACATGTTGCATATAACCCTTTACTCCTACTACTACTCTTGAGAACTAAATAGAAATAGTAGAATGTGATCCATTTAGGTATGTGTATTTGATTACATCCTCATATCCACAATCTTTTCATCTTATCACAGAGTATTAATGCATATGCATACCTCGAATGAAAGCAAGACGCTATTAAGCAATGCCATAGACCTACCCGGCCCTACTAAACACAAATATGATGAAAGAGCATGATGCATCTACCATACGGAAATATTATGTTCTTAACGATGCGATGTATAGCAATGAATAGAAAAGGGAGACTCGCAGAGATCCAAGTAAATAAGGGAGAGATTTGAATATATCCTTACAATTTTTACTGGTACGGGACATACATCTTGTTGTTATAAGTAATGGCTAAGGAAGCATAATAGTAGATATCTCATAATATTGAAGCTACACCAAGTGTAGAATGGAATTTCGGGATTATACGCACTAGACACGCTTTGGTATGCATAGAAAATAAAGTTAGGAGACGAAGATAGAAAACCCCGCCCTACTTCTAAGTATCCAGACTCATTACATGCCTTCATTACCAGAAATAATGAGATGAATGCATCAAGTAGTACTAGCTAGACGTAGGTATTCTCTGGTGTAGTAATACAAAATTCATACTACTACATAGGTATGCAACTGCTATTAGTAATATTATGTATATACTACAAATAGAATAACTCTTGTTCTATCACTAAGCTACTTACTTTTATATGACACACTTAAATTGGTAGCTGAAGCTGATCATGAATGATATTTATAGGGCTAAGCTTGTAAAAATCCAATGAATAGAAGAACACAAGGGAATTTAAGTGGATGTAAGTAGGTAGGTATATAATACTTGTGTACCTAACTACTTTATACTTATACTCGATATAAGATTATAAGCTTTGTCCGTAATTCATACAATCCACTTCAGTCTACCTTGTGTCGTCAAGTAGACATACACATGATGTCGATAAGCACGTAATGTTTTTCGTACACAAGTGTTTTACAAGTGTAGTCGAATTGATTGTAACTACAAGATTTTAACGATTGTCTCCTCCTTGAAACGGCACTTTTTTCAATTAGGCTATTTACTGCTTGTGCATTTGTTTGGTTTGTTAGTTATCTCGAAGTAAGCACAGAATGGAGTAAGTTGGCACGTTTAACTCCATCATTTGCAAAAAGAATCGACACACACAAGAGAGAAAGAAAAACTTATATGAAAGTACCTGATGCTCCCTACTTGTAATGATACTTATTTCTGTAAGATGAAATGTACACGTAGGTACATGTACATAGGTGCATGTACTAGAATTCTATTATTTTTTATAGGGCTCACACAACACAGTTCTTAGCACTTCTTACCTGCAATCCGTGTATAGCATCAATGACAGATACGATGACACAGTTTTCTTTTTGTGAGTGATGAATGCTTCCTTAAGTCATTTAGGGGATGACGGGTTGACGGATGGATATAATAACGTACTGCTGCAGAATTAGAATTCTCAATGTGTGTATTCGGGTCGCATATGCTCCATCTTTTCTTCTCGTTCTTTTATTCCCTATAAATACTACTACATACTGGTTGTATTACTATTTTACTATACACAGTGGTAAAAAGATACTAGCTCACAACTGTACTCATTACGCATGTACTACATGTTGCAGTTTTGTGAAGGGGATTTTGAGGTAGTCGTCTGTTGAATCTCAAATAAGTGCAGCTTTTGATTCATTATTATAAACACTACAATTTAAATACTCGTTAAAGAATGCAATTGATTTTTGAGGATCACTGGTAAACAATGAGGATTTCCCCAGAGCTATAGCATAATATAATGCACCGGTAAAATTTTTCATTTTCATGTTGTAGAGTGAGACAAATAGCAAAGAGGCAGCAACAATTCTGTGATAACTTAAGGGCATCTTTGTTGAATTTATTTTCAGCATGTGACTACAATATATCTACATAATATCATACTCCGCTATTGCTCCTTATATTGGTGTAGTGTTAAATTTTGTTTGTACATACATGGTACATGGTAGCTATTTCATTACAATGACTCCTATAGGAACACTTAAGTTTATTTATACTAACAGTTATGTGTATTATATTACTGGCAGAAGGACGCTGTTTGTTCCTTGTAAGTTATAGCTACAATGGGGTAACATTTATTGTAGAATTGTATGCAGTACTACGAGGAGAAAGGTTGCTTTAAGCCGAAGCAACGTAGAAATGATTGTGGCTTAAAATATTATCGTATAGTATCTGTAGTATTCAACAGTATGAAATGTACTCGTGGTGATTTATTTGCCAAACAGAGATGCATTCCTCAGATAAATTGACTCGCATACTTACATTACATCTTGTGGGCACTTACATTACATTACAATGCAATTTGCAGCAGCGGTATACACTTAAACTTCTATCTGAATGGTAGCTGTTGTATGGAGTATTAAGGTTAGACGAGTAGTAATAGCCTAACGGGGTATTATTAGTTGGAGAATTGGTATGTTTGTATTATGTGCTATGTATTCGTGTCATGATTTGTAATATATTATAGTTTACGAGACAATCAGATAATATTATTACAGAAAACTCCTTCAGGATTCCACTGTCTACAGTAATATTGTAATAGTCTCTATGTGTGTGTGTCAACATGTGCAATAAGAAACACCTATAAGCCGATAATATTGTTCACAAGAAATAACACGCACAGTCATCAGAGAGACGTAAACTTGACCACGTACAGAAAAAGAGCATAGAGATTGCATTGTAATGTCATCAACTGTAAATACAAATAAGCCCTGCTGCATTTATTATTTGCAATATGATAATAGTGTCATGTGTGTAGGATTGACTGGATTATTGTTGTGATAGTGGACTTGATTTGATTCTGAGCGAACATTATAATTTTCATAATTGGAGACGCCCACATTTCTTTTTTTTTGCTTGCATTCTCTCTCGGATATGGATTCTTCGATATTGATATTGATACGTGTATGATAAAAAAAGTTGAGTTTTTTTAGTTTAATTCAATTCGGCCTACACAAACCGCTCTCGATCATGATCCCTGTTTGCACTTTGTGTTGACATGCCTCGAGTTTGTTTTCCTCTGCGTTTAAAATGTCGGCTTTTAAAAAGTAGGGTTCATTTCATGCCTGTTCGTCACATTTGAAAAGTCGTAAAAGTTGCTTTGAGAGATGTACTGGGGTTGTCATTAAATGTGAAACGTCCATCGCATTAGTTGCTCTAAATTGACGCTGTCGCTTGTTATTCCTTGTTTGAAAGCACTTAGAATTGATTAGGACAAGAGCGTGGTCTGGTGTTGACGACGAGTATGTGCTATGATGGATTTGGCATGTTGTAGCAAAGTGATTGCAAACAACCTGATTATGCCATTCATTCAAATACTCATGTATTTTACAGTCATTCAAATTGTAAACGAATTGACGCACCCTTTTATCCTATAATAATATCTCCTAGCTCTATACGCAACTTCTATTCTTCATTTACAGTTCTACAGTTCAATCTCACATTACTGTCACTTGCAACTTGCAATCTACAGTTCATAAATAGCATATGCGATACTTTATTATGTGTAGATACTGTAGATATAGTTATTAAAGAGTAATAACATTGTTATAGTGGCAGCATTTGCCGTGTTTTCTGGTAATGAGAGTAATGCATGTCAATAGAGAGTCATGACGTACTTACTTTTACTGATTTAGGATTGGCGACAGAGTTTGGTGTTGATTCATCTCCTTATTATTATTACCAGCCGCTTTGTTTCTAGACCAATAATCATCAAAGATTATATTGTACGTGTATGTAAATTATTATAACTACATACCTACTACGCTATAGAGATAGATTTATAAATGTCTGTTGTGACTTCTGACACTCCTGTACTCGTTTTATGTGTTGAATGAGATATTTTATAATGACGATGGATTTATATCTTTACAGATTTTGCACAAGGTATAATAATAATTGAATCGGTACCCACTCAGTGCCTAGGTATTTCTTAGAAAGCTGGCTAAGAATGAACTGAACAAACTTCTCATAAAAGTGAATGAGGCTATGTATGCTATTTGATATGAGTGTCTTTATTATTGATAGAGTACAAACGAACTGGTACTATAACTGGATCGATTGGTTGTTATTATTCACTACTATTATTATTATAGTAAATTGGGTTTCAGTTGATTTTGGCATGCCCTCGTGGTCAACATATATTGAGGCATGCAGATTGATTTGGAACAGAGAGTTTCCTATCGAATTGAAAATAAATTACATTCTCTGAAAGATTTACTGTACTTAGGGTAGAAATATGTAGCACAACAAGCACCTACATTACTTGTCTCCCATAAACGTACCTATTAATGAAGTTAACTTCACTCAACTCTCCTGCTTTCTCTCGCATCTCTATGAAGTCATAAAAATAATAAGCTTATTGTTTGATGTATATTGATGGCTTTTGAATATGAAAATAGTATGTCCCGTGTGATCTACCCTTAACTCAACTCTCAAGTTATTATTATTCTTCGTCAAATGAAAAATACATACATAAATCAAGTGTGCATGCTTAAAAATATGTAAATGTTCTCTCAAGGAAGATTAAGCATTTACCGTAGGTATATAGGTACCTTGATTTTTAGTATCCAACTTTATGACATCTAATTTAACTTTGATATTTTTAGCTACACTCTTCGTCTGTGGGCTAAATGTGTTAACAAGAAGTGTCATACCATTTGCAAGTGCAATTAGCAAAGGTATGACTATTTGTATAGCTGGGATTTTTTGTACATCAATATAAAGTTGGACAGATATGAGATGGTGAGATTGGAGTAGGTATCGAATAAAAACTGATGGGATAATAATATTATTATGATGACTCGCGAAATAAATTTCTGGGTCGTGCTGTGAGTAAATGAAGTGACGATGCAGGCAAACGCCACGTTGCTTCAAAGGTAATGGATGGTTCTCGTGATTATAGACAGCTAAGGCAGTCATGACATGTGTCGTGGGCTACCTTGGATTTGCCTGCAGATTACAGACAGAATGAAGAAGGTGAAGAACACAGAAAATAATTCAAGCTATGTCCTTATAAGGCTCACTGTCGCTACACATGTAGGGACTTACTTCTGTATATGTGCCTGCATAAATACAATGAATACTTTACAGATTTTATTTTTTGAGAGAAAAAGGCCCTCGCATGTCAAGCCCGTTTCTCGACAAGGGAAATTTATCTGTGAACATCAGTCTCCTACCCAAAGTAACGTTATGAGACATCCTTTATCGTTTCTCAAATAGTTTGATCTACTTTTGTGTAGAAAAAGTGTGGGGCTTTTATCGAATTTCAGAGCGTTACGTTTAAAAGGAAAAGAGATTGGTTTGATCTTGTCTTGGTCCAGTTCCAGATCCTGTCCTGTCCAGATAAACTACATTGAGTCAGTCAGTCCAATAAACAAGACAGGAAACTTTATATGGTCTTATGCACATTATCATATCATCACAACACACAATTTCTATAACTGGAAAAGTAAAGTAAGGTGATGAACAGGGTCATCGAACCGTATTGCAAAGAAATGTAAAACTGCATTTATATAAACAAGTCTCATCGCATCAGCATCACAACTATGCCTATACATTCTACAGAATACCAATTGTTATAGTATAAGTATTTACTAAATGTACATAAAGGTTCGCCTTTGCCAAGTCAGATCATTCAGATTTTTAGAATAACACATAAGTATACATGTAAACATGCATTGTAAACTTACATGAACAAAATCCATGATACTATCAACAACAATCTGAAATACAGAAAATGTACATTATGGCTGTAGTATTACACAGTTGTGTTTGTAAAATGAAAAGATTTTGTAGAAAGGCAATGTAGTACATGTGCAATACTTGCTTGTTCAGTGGGTTTACTAAGTAGTTGAGCTAGTTGCTGTTGAATGAGGAATCACTGACTCTATTATATTGCATTTTAAGTGTGCATGTACACTCAACTACTACTATCATATCATGAATAATGCATCAATTCCAATGATACTCATCTACTAGTGGAATACTTGTCATAATATTAGAAGAGCATGCAAAACTACACATCACAAAATAATACACTTTTGCTTCGTTTGCTTTTGCCTTCACTTCACTCCATCAGTATTTGGCCAAGTTACTTTCCTACTACATGATCTTCCTCCAAAATTATATCTCTGGAGTTGATATTGAAATATCTGTTACAGAGACGTAGGCACGGTTCTAATTGAATTACAAGTGGCTACTGCACTACTTTGTACTACGTAGAACATAACTAAAACTTCCACAACAAACTAAAACCATCAATTTTGTATAATGTGTCTTTGTATGCACAATTTCTCTATAAAGTACACCTACTCTGACGGAGTTTTACAAATAGTACTAAGTATTACGGTACTTGATTTACAGCAAACATATTGGGAAGGCTATACCTGTAAAGAATATGAATAGTGATTAGTATTAGGAATTAGGAACGCATTATAAGTATGACGTTCCTTTTTAAGGTCTGCAACGATTAAATCGTCGGCGACTTTGCAAGCTCTGTCAATTTTTGAACACCATCAATATTATGATTAGAAATTAGAACCCCCACTCATTTTCTTCCTTATTGAAGTGCATTCCGATAACGAGTATGTTAAGGTGGTTTCTGTTTTCATTGCCTGACTTCGTTTCAATCTAATTATACCACTTACATCTTTATTATGCAGCATAGTCATTCTTTCCATCTACACTGCTGAACTTTGTGAGTCAGCTTAAGAAAATGTAATTTATTTTGACTATCATCAAACGAACTATTCTAAGTAATTGTGTGTGTGTGTGTCCGCGATGAGGACAATAGGACATTGACACAACTTGAGAACTTAACGGAAGTGAACCCTTTTGAAATATGTAGGTGGAAATAAATTACTGTTGAGACTGGAGGCTTCGTTTTTGTGGTTGTAATATGCACAAGAAACAATGCAAGCCTGCTGATTCACTGTTACAATACATTTTTTCAAAATTCATGAGTCTTTTGAATATCTCATTGTTTTGTGCAAGCATCACTCGAAATAGATTTTCAAAACTTTAAAAGCAGTCATGAGAAAAAGAGAATGAGTTTCGCCAGCTTAGTAAAAGAATGCGAACTATAGGTATTTTATTGTTATAAGTATTAGTATGAAATAATTCATTTTATAAATTCATTTCGTTTCAATTGTGCTGTCTTCTCACATGAAAGTACATAATTCTTACGATAAGGCATTTGGACCAAGATTCTGAATCCAAAGCTCGCTCCGAGCAATCATTTAATATTCTGAGCATATTTTTGTACCACCACCATGACGAAAATGCATAGCAAAAAGAGTTTAAGGTAGTTTAAACTAGGTAATATATTGCTGACGTACAAAGGTAGTGCAACGTATGATATATTGAGCAATAATAATGAGGCCTGGAGCTTAGAATGTATTTGTCTCTTCTCTTCTGGTAGTAGTAGTAATGGTATGTAGTACAAATCTCTCATGTGTTTACACAGACAAGAATAAGGATACTTGTGATAATGTGGCATGTCATTTACTTGAATGTGTTGTGTATATGAAGTGTAAGTATAGAACACCTAACAAATTCTAAGCACATAAAATTTAACCAACACACAAGAGTTAGATGAATTGCACTGATATTATTTGGCCATATTATAATGAAATTTAGTACCTAAGTACAATTCTACACCAACAGTACTACTCTCCATCCCTACTTGTGCCGACGACGAGATGCTGTTTTAATAATGAATGAACTTAACTGTGCAGTATTCTGCTCTACTGTGTTATTATATATGATAATGTCTATTGATATGGAATGAAAGAATGAAGAAGGAATGTGAATACATTAGTTGGGTACCTGAGAGATGGGACAACGATGAAAAAGCATTGTGTATTGCATTGCATTGCGAGCGCTTTAGAATTTTGTGATTATAATGAAATGAAATGAGCATTGAGTGTTATATCTACCCATGGAATTGTATTGGATTAGGTCCATATAGTAGAAGCACTTTGGGAGTCTGAACATTTGAAATGGTAGTTAGTATTTGGTAGGCAGTATATAAGTAATAATAATTCATCATTGTCCATTCACAACAATTCACTTGAAATTTAGCCAACCAAGCCACCACACATAAACTCATAGTCCACATACTTAGGTACACTTCTCGTGGTGGTGGTATGAACTTGCAATAACTCAAAATGAATGTTATCAACTTACACAAGTGTTGTAATTTTATACTCACCTTATAATTCAATTTCATATTATTATAAAGTATATTCCCACATTTTAGGTTCGTTAGTAAGTACATCTGTACATAAAACACACACACGTCGGATGTTTGGAATTTAGTACTCTGTCATTTGATTTCATTGTCTCATGTTCTCTTTAATTCTCATGTACTCTTTAATTCTCATGTACCTAATGATTCCCAGTTGTTTTGTGGGCTGCTGGACAAGTACAGAACATTCGAGAGAGCATTGAATCAAGATACAGAGTGAGACAGCAAGACAAACGCAACATAAGAAGATGACGAATGAACGATAGAGACATTTACACATGAGTGGCTTTTTATTGCATGAGTTTCCAAGTCATTTCGATTCAGTGTTATATGTACTTACATACAATGATCGGCAAAAAATTATTTTTAAATTATAGCAATAGTAGTAACACGCATAGCTGAGTAAGGTGAGACAACTATAAAAATATGTAATACACCTAGTAATACTTGTTCTACCAATCCACCTTGATCCGATGAACGAGCAAAATAGATGTGAGATACCTTGGCACTGGGTAGGTAGTTAATTTGCGAGCATTTCGTACTGCGTAGTACTACAGTGTGATATATATAAAGTAAAAGAAATTACACACAGACCTCAGATTGGTTAACTGGGACTGGAAATGATTGTAATGAAATGCTAGCCTTGATTTTGACAAGAAAACAGAATATTACCGATATAAGTGTGGTGAGTTGTATAATTTGGTAGGACAGTAAGTACCTACTCGGAGGATGGTATAGGGCATAGGGTATTTACCACACGAAATAAGTAATGATGGTGTATAATGTTTTTGTTTCGACGATTCATCCGCAGAGAGAGCAACTTAAAGAGTCACCTTCGGCAAATGTATGAAACGTTGTGGTACGCTTTGTGTGAACGTAAAAAATACACAAGTGATTCTTCTCCAAGAGAATGGTAGTAGTAAAGATAGAATGTATGGATAATAGTTTGTACGTGGAAATATGATAATAACCCATTGCGAATTCTCGACACAACTTTTTGCCACCAATGACGTTTTGCACGTCTTGAGAGACTTGAGACTGAGACGTTGCTCTGCACTCTCTGTGCTCCTCCACTCACAGTCAGCTATAGGTATATGGGTTTCTGAAGAGCGTGCTAACCTTCACTTTTTTCCATACCAACATCGGTCAAATATTTTTCGACTGCTGCTTGTTCATTTTCTGTTCTGTTGCTTGTGCCATTTTTTTGAGCGATTTCTCTTCATACTATTCTTTTATGTAGTGTAATAAGTGTAGTGTGTGCATTGTGTTTTGTGTTAGTAGATTTAAGTTTCAATCTGCAAATATTTCATGTAAGCTGTTTATCTCTATTGTGTAGTTTCGTCTAGACTTTTTGTCTAATCTATAAAGGTGTGCTATTCTCTACACTCAAATGCTGCTGCTGCTCCTTTTCTCTCTTCATGTGATTATTTATTATCTATCTATGTGTGTAGTATGATGTGAATTGTGAAACTATTAACTTTTCCTCCTACCCATACTGTTTGCAATGAATAATTCTATATATGTGTGTGTGCAGGATGCTGTAAACATCATGTAGGTATTTAAATTTAGGCACTCAAACGAATTCCACGTCATTATTGCTGAAATGTATGCATAAATGAATATGCGAAGAGAATGAATTAGTGTGAGCGTATTTTATATTGCTGGTAATAATAATAATAATAATAATATAAAGAACAAAAGATATGTGTATATAGTAAGTAAGGAAGATTTTAATAATAAAGTTCGTCTTATGTAATTTACATGTTCAGAGTGAGCATACATAATGTGTTGTTGTGTTGATTATTGGGCTCATCATCACAAATGAATAGTAAGTATGACATTTGGTTTATTACAGCACGGTAGAACTCCTACAGGCAGGGGGAGTACATAGGCTTGACCGACTGGACAAGACTTGTATATGTTAATGAGATGAACCACTACGGATATAAAATATATTCAATGATAACAACAAGTACTCTCTGTACTTTCCCAGGAATAAATATCAGATATGTTCATACACAAGACAACTCTCTGGTCCTTGAATGGTTGTTAAGATTGTAATCTAATCAGCTTTTAAGGTGGTATTCGCTAATATTATAATTTCATCATAACTTAACTTGAGCCTTTCAGTTTCATTATACTCATATCTTCGCATATTCTTCTTCGAGCAATACAATTAGACAAAGAATTTCTAAACTTTGACTAAATCTGCTTTAGTGATATGACACCCTGTAGTAAAAAATCCATTACATATTGCAAAGATGAGACGAAGCGCTAGCCTCAAGGCAGCTTTAACATTTTCTACTACATAAAGCGTTGTTAAGAAATAACATAGGAAATTACCTGCAAATAAAATATACTTATACTGTGGAATAAAAAGAACCAATGTTATACTATCTGCAGTAAGGGCAGCTCTTATGAGCCAATTGTAAAATAAAACTGAGCTTAGGTGATGTTATGCGAAATTGACATCTTTTCTCATCGTTGCAGTGAATATGTGAAGCGTAGGATATACCTGTGGAGAGATAAATGCCTTGTTAAGGATAAAAGAAGCGATTAGGTAGTAAGATAAAGTAATCCACTAAAATATACACGAGGGGCATATCAAGTCATGTCAAGAAATGTACTACACTTCTCTTCTGCTTAAATTGCTTCGCTTTTGCTACAGTGAGTCGTAATGGCAAGCAAATATTGCAATAGTACTAAATCCTTGAGAATCATTTCGTAGGTACAGAGATCAGCTTACACTGTCAATTTAAACTTGTTTGAATTTGTTTTTAGAAGCATGAACGTATATTATGTGTAAGTAGGTAAGGTATATATATGTATACTGTAAATGCTCTTGACGTTGTTTGTGTGATGACTGGACGCAGACACTCGGTGACAGCTAGTAATTAAAAACATTCTCGTAACGACGCACATACAAAATTGTAATGTACAAAGCAACCATGGCTGGCAATTGGTATAACTTAATGTAAATTGTAATTTGGTCCCTTTAATTATTTCCTTTTGGGTTGATTTTTTAAGCCCAATCTTTTAAGAGTAATATTGCCAGTGTTATCTGTACGTAAGAACTCAATTAAAAGATTATGCTATAGAATTAAATGTGCAAGAAAATTATACTTAATTAGCTGCAATGAAGACAGGTCATTATTATTGTCTTTATTCTATTCTATTAGACGTTTCGTTGTTAGATAATTTTATTCTTTAACCATTTTACAAAATCCCAAGATTCCCAAAGTCATATAATTTGACTTATCTTGACCTGAAGACTGTAAACTTTGCAAAGAAGTGATAATGCAAAACTATGCACAAGTTCCTTCTACTGTGAACCAAAATTTTTATTTACATGATACAAATGTAAAAAAATTATCTCGTAGTTGTTGGCTGTACGTACAATAATAATATTGTAAATTGCATCATACCTGACATTTATATGTTATTTTATAATGTATCATTCCATTGTTGGGAGAAATGCATTATCTTGACTGAATAAAGTGTATCTGGTGAGCTTTGTGTAAGAAATAAAATTCAGACTATTCTATTACTGCAAGGTACAAGTTGACTATTGACTCATGCGACTGAATGCAATTATCTCAATCTCTACAGGAACTATGGGGAATTTTAGCTGTGTGACTTTTCCCATTAGATGTACGGATATAATGGTATAGGTAATCTCTGAATTACACCATAGAGTGCTTTATATGAAACTGCAGTACTTATAACTTTAGCTAAACATATCCCTTTGTCATTCACCGAGTTATAGGAGGTTTAGGAGGTTGAAGTTACTAAAATGCGATTTGAACTGAATGAAGAAACGAAACTGAATAAATTGTGAGTTGACTTGCTCTCACAGTTCACGTTCAACAACGATTTCCCAAAGATTGTTACCATAATTTGAGACGAATAGAGTAAAATCTAATAAACAGAATAGGTTTACCTATACTTGGCCATCTATAAGTATGTGTACTGTACGTGCACGGGTTGAGTTAATGTAATTTAATAGGGAGATCGGGAGCAATGTAGATTCTGATAGCAGAAAACTCTTCCTTGAACGGCTTTTCTTTAGTAGAGCTAAACACTGTTGAGGGTATTCCATTTCACTCTCTCTCTCACTCTCTTTATGTCTCAATTGTGTGTCTACGAAACTTTGACCTTTGTATTGTGTTGGGTCTGATCTGATCTGGTGCTGTTTGTTCCAGGGCACGAAACAAAGCAAAATTATACACAAAACTTGAGATAGGTACAATGCAAGAGTACAACAATAACTACAATACAGCGTATATGCATTCAGAGTTGATACAGACGCGACGTAGTGCATGGAATGAGACTAGATCAGTAGAAACAACGAAAAGGAGCTCAAAAAGGCAATTTAAGCTGAGCTCATTCCGCTCGTGATCGTTTCTCTTGAAATTAGTTTGAAGTGTAGTACAATGTAAAGACTTCCTTTCACTCTGTCTGCACAAAATTCAACTGCTCTGGCAAAATTCGTTTAGGCTCGATCTTCTTTTTATTTAATTTATTTTATTTCCACTTTACTCTTGAGCCGTGCTTCCTTTCTTTTGCTTACGAACACATCTACAGAGCTATACAGTACACAAAACACAATCAGCCGCCGGAGGATAAACTCTGGCGAAACAATTGAGACATTTAGAGTCCAATCTTAAGCTACGTACAAATCCCATTCCATCTATCAACTTTTACCACTTTACTAGGTGCTAGTCAATGCTTTCTGTAAAATAACTTCGTTTCTATACGTAGTTGGTGACGATAAGTATTCTACATTTCTTTTTTATGTCAACTGCCAAGTTTAGTTATATCTGTAGCATTAAGTCAGTTTAGTCATATTTTATAACGGCTCTGCCTTTCAGAAGTTTATAATTTGCAGTTTGCAGGAAAAGTAGCAAGAGTATAATATAGAGTAGGTGTACTACCAGGCTTAAGCCTCATTATTCAATTTTTATAGTAGTTTGAAGTTTGAAGTACTTCATAGCTGTTTCAATTGCACTATAATAATATTTTAGTTTTCATTTGACCGTGTTTGGTGGAAATAGTCTCAGTGTGAACTTCTAATGCAGTCGCAACGTCTCACGTAAATAGACCATTTAGCAGTGGGTCCTCCTATTAGTTTTGCAAAGAGGGCGACGGCTGAAGAATACTGTTAGAGGATTCATGCTGAGTTGTAAGATGCAATGAAAGATTTGGAGAAGTTTTGGTGCTCTTTCAGTACTCCACCACGAGTAGTTGGGTGAGTGCGAGCAATAGAATTTTTATAAGGCTCAAAGTGAGGCTCAGAGAATGTAAGTGTAGCAAAGGTAGCTTGGAGATAGGACAAGTAGCAAATGCGTTGTGGCTTCTGTTCGTTCTACTCTCATGTTGATCCTCATGATAAAACCTTTCCTCGTCGTCTCTTCAACGTACCGCAGAGCTATTACATTGGATTGCATACAAAAAGAGTTGAAATGTAAGCAGGAGTAGTGCCCAAAGCAAGATTTTACTTTTAGACCAAAATTGTAAAGATGACGAACTCAAGAAACTCAAGCAGACCAGTAGTGGTGGTAGTCCTTGTGGTTTGGCTAGCCTTTTCTCTCAGTCCGCATCTTTACTTTAAAATCCACCTACTCTATGACTACATTTCATTTAGGTATACCACACACAGACACTCCACGTATAAATTCTTACCCAACCTAACCAAAACCAACTTTATACAATATAAATGTAGAAAGCATAAAAATAAAAGTGTATAACCAGTATGTAATAGTTGATAATACTGAAGTACACTATTAGTCTATGCTTGTCCGACTACTTATACTTTGACAAACACAGGTAGGTACTTATATAACTTTACACGACACTGCATTTCTTGCTAAACCACTATAATTCATCTGATACTGTATATGTAGGTATTGTGTAAGGTAAATTTGATACAATGGTTTTCTTAGGTTTATATGATTCTGTTGCATCTTGCTAAATGACTGACTGAGTTGAACAAGAACGTAAATCCTTTTCGTTGATGTGCCATTTTGTATGTCCATCCCACACATAATTTAAAAGCATGCAAGTACCTGTAGTACGTCTTCGTATGTTTTCAAATGATCAAACAACTAGTAATCCATTAACCGTTACCTATATTTATATTGCAAAAAGGAGTTTCGAAATCGAAGCAGATTGAAAAAGTTAAAATAGAGGTATGGCTTTTGCCTTTTCAATTACGTTAGTAAAAATATTTCAGAAATTTTTGACCTTGTTTTACATTTTTTTGGCCGAGGGTTTTAAGTAAATGAAAACATTTCAAAGGAGAAACCGATCTTTGATTTCTTTACTGTAATGGATGATATCATAATATAAAAAATGGTATATGCTTACATTATACCTTCATAAGCTATCAACGTTATCTTTTGAAAAAGTAAAGAGTTAAAATAATAACATGATGTCTACTTGGAAATGGGATATTTGAGATGTATGGAAGGAGGGAGCGATTCTGTATAGAGCATTGTAAATAGGTATTCAGGTTTTACGGACGTACTTGTCCATTAGATGCTTATGTGGGCGTTGATACAACAGATAGGTAAGTACAAGGTACTCGTACTGCATTTGCACCATTTTCGGTTTCACAGTTTTCTTTCAGAACGTTGAGGTATAAAAGGCAGGTTTTGCACTAAAGCAGATTTGATTTTCTTTTATTTCCCCACAAAACCCACAGGGAGGAAGGGACACAAACAGAGAAAGTCTTTCTATTCTATTTCCATAAACGATTTTCTTTCATTCGCCTTTTTGCGTGTTTATAAACGTGGAACAGCTCACTCACACCAATTTACCCTCCAGCCAAGTCACCATAGTCCTTCCATAAAATATACAATACATCATTCTCTTTTCAGTTTTTGCTCTATTTCCATTAGCCTCGATTGAACCAAGTTTTCTGTACGAATGCTGTACAAGATAACATTATTTAACAGTCAAATGTATTTTGAGATATGAATATGTATTGCATACGTAAGAATTGTTTACATAGTCATGTAAACATAACATAAACATTGTAAAAACTTTGAACATGCTTTTCCTACCTAGTTGATTATTAGTCAATGTGTTTTGAACATTATAACCTTATTATCAGTACCTAAAGTACCATACTTTTATCTTAATAACCTATTGATATCAATTAAAGAAATTAAGGTTGGGAATAAATTCGTAATGAGCAACTTTAAGTTTACCATGATACTTTTATGAATTTTGTATACGTTGGACGTAAATTTTTTAAAGGAAATATCCAAAATGACCTCAATTGCATATTTCGTAACCTATAAATCATGTTAGAGGTTATGGTTTAAAAAATATTATTTCTGTAATAGTTAGCTCAAGGGTGTGTAAAAGTACGAGGAAGGTAAATAACTGGGGTTGGAAAAGACTGTACTAGATTTATCAATGTTATCAATTTGAGTTAAAGTTTGCTTTGCATCAAAATTGCATGTTCACAACAGAGCTGTAAAAGTTTGAATGGGCCACTAACTTTCTATTGTGCACATTTTCAATTTCGAGAGCATCTAAGGCGATTTGATGCTAAATATCCTCAGTTGTGTATACATAATATTTACAATGCCAATTCCAAAGAAGTTATAAAATTCGAATGTCAACAGCTTATTTTTATGTACAAGTTTGCGATATTAGGTATATTACATTACTTATTCGTTTTCTTTCTTTCCTGAGGCCTGTGTGTCATGCACTAAGACTTTCGATAAAAGAACGAAAAAGAAATGCCTACCTACATTTCTTCACGAGAGAAACAATCAAGCCAATCAGATGTGAAACTCTTTTATCTTTATACAAACATTTTTGTTACCTGTACAAAAGTTCTTTCTGTATGCTATTCTTCGAATAGCTTTCATATAGCATGTATAAAAAAATGATTTAAACTGCAAATTAAGAGTCTTGTACTGAATCTCTTTTTAAAATAAGCTGCCCCATCTTACAAACAGAACATATCAGTAGGTAGTTTCTTTGAATCCTATACTCAGTAAAAAGTAAATCGTTAAAAAATGTCAGAATTTGCAATTCATCGGTAAACAGCAAAGGAAATAATTTCATCGGAGAATGTTACTTAAAGTAACTTATTATTATACCTAAGAAACGTTCACTTCAAATCGTTCCCTATACTATATAGCTTGTTACTATAAGCAAGTTCTTGGTTACAGTCACACTCATATGAATTTATATCATTGTTCAGCAAATACAGATATAGTTCTAGAATTTGAAGTTAACAACATGATTGTATTGTCCTTATTGTTACTTTTGGCGAAGTCAGCTTTCTGTTGAACAGTCAGTCAACGCAGCGAGTTGCCTTATATAAAAACTGTCGTAACTTTTTCTTTAAAGTTGCCAACAGTGCATTATGCGCAATTTGTTGAAGGCATGTCTTGAGTTTTGACTAGACTGTTTGGTTGCTAACTATTTACCACTACTACTACTACTATACTAATATGAACATGGAAATACTGTACCTATTTCTTGTGTGTACATATATACAGTACAGCATGTCTCGGCAAAAGTAGGTAAGCATAATAGGTACACACACACTATATACACACACTGTACACAAACATACAAACACAGAAGACTGAGAGAGAGACACACACGAAACTGTTGCGTTGCAAATATGTATGTTTGAAAGTCAAGCAGAGTAAAGAATAACTTGGGTGAAGCGAAGTGTAGAATTGTCGCTGTGAAGTTTGTCTAGCAATTTGTACAGCGTGAAGTGAGCTAAAATAAAAATGAGGAAGAACTCCCTACAGTGAAACAAACAATTTAAATTGTTTGTTTATGCTACAAATATTATTTTGTCGTAGATAGGACATCCCGTCGTTGGTGACTACTCTAAAACGCAATCATCTATTTATGTTCGTGCACATGCAAACTTTATATATATATGCATGTAGTTTTATGATTCGATAAAGGTTGAGAAAGTCTTCATGCTGACTTACGAGAGCTCGGGGACGCTGACAATTAGCCACATAGTGAATATCCACACAATACTTATAGGTATACAAGGAATATACCTACTCCAAATAGAATACCACTAAAAGAGTACTAGTAGATCAGAGATGAGTTGCCTGTACACAAAACTATTACTACTATGGTATATTCACACTATAAAAGTCTGAACAGGAACAAGAGAACAGCTATATACTAGTTATAAAAGAAAATGCATAGATTTCAGTTGATACTGGTGTGTTTGTGACTGTGGTGTTCATGATTATACTAAATATTTCATTCCACACCGTCAGTTTAACACGGAGTCGTCTTATGTAGTTTGTTGTTGTCTTGCAACAAGAGCTTCTTGGACAAAGTTCAGCGAACTCATCATTATTGCAGTGTGTACTACTACGACTACTATTTCTACTATCCTATTCTGTGCATGCAGTGCATTGCATTCATTCTTTACTTGTGGTGTGTACTACACTGCAATTCTTCAGAGATCAAATGCTCTGCATGGCACTTCCACGGTTCACTCAGTGTGAGGAATAGAATAGAATACTACTACTACTACTACAGATACAATATAATACACTCCAATAGTCATACCAGAAGTTAACATTATTAGTTTACAGATACTCCCTCCTCTATTTCTATATAGATAGACTTCCACAAGTATTCTGCAGTGCACTTTTTACGCATTTCTCTTGTACATTTTAGCATTCAGTTCAAGGCGAAGACATATACAGAAGGAAAATACAGACACATAGTTTTCTACACTTGTTTGCTCTTTACTTTCATCTCTCCATGGCTTATGGTAGTGCAATCTCTCTGGCTACTACTGTAAAAGCATTCCTATATTATTTCAGACACAATTCGCATACACTATGGAAAATATTCAATAAATATATAAGACACGATATGATATGATAAATACGAGTGATATGCGGAGATGCAGCTTCTCAAATACTTTTTGTACTGTTTTACTCACAGGGAAAGAATCATAATACCAACCAGTTTTGACTTATCGAGTATGCATGGCGTTTCGCAATTTTTTTGCCTGCAGAATAAAATGCAACAACTTCCATAGTAGTAGAGAAAATACAGATTGTAATATTATGAACTTACATGAAGGGCTGCTAATTCTGAAGAGCAAAGTCAAGTTTTATGTATGAAGTCAAAGGCTACATTTTACACATAGATCTGTCTAATATCTATGTAATGTAAGTACCATTAGGTACCTGTTACCTTGCACGATAATATTCTTTAGAGATACTCTGAACAATTCCAAACAAAAATCACAGGACAAGTTATCAGACTGCAATTCTGGATTATGATTTAGTTAGACTGACCAGTCTTCTTTCTTTATTATAAGATGTTCTTCAGATATATGTATGGTAATTGTATGCATGCATTCACATCAGCATTTCAATGTACACGCTACTTCTTCTTTCCATGTCTTCCTATTATGATGCTCTTATCTCCACTTGTTTCATCCCAGTGAGTGAGTTCATTATCTGTGCGTAAGAATTTTTGGCGTGTATATACTTACTACAAACATACAGAATGCATCACTCTATTGTGTTGTGTATATTAAAGATTATAACGTACAAATTTCCAGTTTAAATAAATGAAAGTAGCTTTAATTTGAAAATCCAAGAGCGTCATCTGCTAGTAGTAGAGTGTGTGCATGGTATAATAATCCAGTATTCAATGTAAGTATTGTAATAGAGCAAAAAACCTACTGCCAGCTGCTCTGTTATCCTTAAAATGCCTTCTGTATCTCATCTATTACACGTTGTACTTGTAATACAAATATGTAGTGGTAGTTCCAACTTAGTAAAAGCCAGTTGAAAGCTAGTTGAAGAAGTCTTTGTCTTGGCACCTACTTTTCTGCAGGCAATATAGCGTGATATTCCAAACCTCACTTATTCAGTCAAGTCTCGGTTAATATTGAAAGCAAAAGTTTCCTATACAGTTTCATACACGATCCGACAGTACAATTACAATATCGAATGTATGAACCTTCCGTAATTATTTGCGTCATTAAGGAAGTGTACGGAGGAGATTAAACGTAGTAGTAGTAGGAATACTTCTATCAAGGCAAGGAAATTAAAACCGTAAAAAATCTATCCAAAGCCTACACAGAAAAAATAAGCGTGTATTCTGTATGAATTTGTATTATAGTAATACCATATAGTATTCCAAGAAATCCTTCAGTATGAATTGTACTTCATAATAGTGATAGTGATACAATTAGTTGTACATGTAGTAATAGTGTAGCCTGAATATGTTTGTAATTATCACTTACATGCTGTGTCAAGTGCAAACTATGCAAATTAAGCACATCATATACAACTGTATGTATAGCCCGCATATAATATAAACTATTTTATTAAAGAATAATATTGAAGCATGTTTAAATCTAATAGTATGTTGTGTTGCATAGTGCTTAATGTGTGTAATTTTTCATTAATCCTTTGAGGCATTGAAAACCAATATTCATCGAGCATAAATAAAATATGACCATCGAAAGCCCTGCAATTAATTATCGGTATAAGTTGTGTGTTTGATGAGAGACGTAACAATGCAAGGCTCAATGTGCGCGTTTTTGTTGCACTAAATGATGAATAATATAAGTAGAGATTAATTGATTGAAACAAATTTGCCGACGATTTCAAAATCATAGTTTGCTGTTAATTCGTTTCGTAGTAATAGACAGATCAGTAGGAGTAAATTGTTGTTGCTAGTAAGTTGTAATACTATTGATACAAGTTTTATTTGTAAGATCAAATGCAATTTTTCACTTGACTTATCTGATAATAGTTCATTCTAAACTTATATTTTGTTTCAGGAACATTTTAGTAAATAGTCCTAAAATAAAGAAAGTTAAAAATGAAATTATTATTGTTTCGTTTAATTTTAGTATATTTATACCTAAGTGAAGTACTTAACTAGCATTAAAACGAGGTATTGTTTAGAGATTAGATATAATAAGTAATCCCTGATGATTCAGACAAAAAGATTTTTTGTCACAGTAGTCAACTCTTCTGTATTTAGCATCACTTCGCCTACAGTGCATATAGTGCAAATGATAAATGAACTTGAGAGTGTTCTAGGAGGCGAATTCAATACAGGTAGCAAAGAAGAATAAATATCTGTTAGGGAAGAAGAGTGGCAGAAGTTGAAGAGCGAGTCGTGGTGCTACGCTAGGATCCTTCCAGTAATTGCATCACGACAAAAGAGCTAAAGAATGAAATAAGGTTTCACAAAGCAAATGGAGAAATGAGATAAGGCCACTATATCTTTCTGCGAGTTTACTATTTCAGCATTCTCCCGTCTGTTAGAATTTAAATGGATGAAATTATGTTGTAAAGCATCTGTGTTAAATACAAACACATTGCATAGTATTACATCTCTCTGTAGAGACTCTGTAGCACATATCCCTTTCTGTTAGAAATACCATACCTTAGTTGGTAGTATAATACATGGCACATAATATATATTTATATTTGTACCTACATCGTATCGGTATTAGCAGGTACTTAAAACCTGCTCTGACTTCATTTAACAGAGTCTGTATTGAACGAAGATAAGTTTGTCTCTTGGGAAATCCGTGTCTTCTCGTGTTTTCTTGCGTATTAGTAAGGAAGGGATGTCAATCGTTAAATTTTTCACGACTTCGCCTTTGTTTTCTTCCAAGCTAAATTACAAGAACTTAAGTGATAGTAGCAGGGATCCTTTCTTTCTTTACCTCTGGCTGATTCGTTTTGCGTTGCAACGCTTATCCTGAGCGATTAGAAGTTTGTAATTGACGTTGGAAATTTCAAGAAGCAAAGCAAAGACACATAAAAGCCCAAGTAAAAGCTGGTTTATAGCCTTTTGTTTTTAAACTGAAATGAGTTGTATAAATCCTTTTGTATAAAGAACATCCTACTACTACTTATATATACTGCTCCCTTCAACATGTCCGTGTAAGTCTCGTTACTTAAAATGTAAATGAATTGATTTGTATTAACAGGGAGTAATAAACTTCACAGCAAATCGGCTCGACATCGCATATACATGCATAGTTAGTACGCATACCGTAATGAAAGACGCCATACCTCCTAAATGACCGTTCAAGTTGACCTTAACGCGTGAATTAGTATGTAGGCCTTAAAAGATATAAAAACACTTCTACTAATACCAAATTGCACTTCCACGCTTCCCACATATCCTAATTCAATAGTACTTCACCCTTATAGTACAGTAATATCGTTAATTTATATAATTGCTGTAGGAAATGTGTCCAAAAGTTATCGGTTGCTTGAAAAGCATTTAACCAAGCCCTATCTATGATGAAACATAAAATCACAAGTCAATATGTATTCATTCATCCAAATGTGCTACGAACCATGTAAATCGGTTCTAAAGTATCTCTAGCAGCATTACTTACTTAACTTTGCTTGTTCGAGTATTTTGCACTGAATGAATAACATAACACTAGTATTCTATACAGACTACAGTAGAATCAATTAAAATAACTCTATTCAAGTATTTATACTTCATCTTGTAGTGAGACACTTCATTTTTTGTGCTTGAATGATCGAGAACATGTTTCCCTAACATTGAATGCAATAATGGAGGTGTTTTATAGCAATGCATTATAGAATTCTGCACTCACCAATAGAAATAGGATTGGTTCTTGTTCTTGAATAGAAGAAGAAGTATTATAGGACTTGGTATGAGATGAGAGTACTTTGTTTGCAAAAAAATTCGTGTTCAAAGTCTTTTTTGATTAATTTCATTCTGGATCGCTTACTTGACTTCCATTCCGATCTCATCACTTTACATTCAAAATTCACTTTACATCATCACGAGCTTTAATGCATCTACTAGTTTCTCCACATTGAAATTCAACTTTATTTATATAGCTCTACTGCTGCTTACATAGGTATGTAAAGAAATGCATGCAAATGTACTACATGGTCATATTACCTACTTATAAAGTATTGGTATAAATCTAATTGCAAGTTTGCACGCCTCTGTCATGTATGTAACCATGTAATATGTCCAATTTATTTTGTGTGTTGAATGCAGCATCCCAGGTCTAGAGTCTGTGGATCTGTGAATTGAGCATATGAGCAGAACATATGTACAGACAAATATAGGTGGGTAAAATACGTGGTAGTAGTTGGTTTTGTGCATTGCAAAAAGAATGTCATGGTAGAAATACATGAATGAATATGTATGTAACGTGTATGTGTAGTTGTCAAGGACTATTCGTAGCAGCGATAGATGATAGCTCTTATCAAATTTTTTATTCCCTCGGGAGACGCATTCCCAAGATGTGCGGCGGAGAGAGAGAGGAGAAAATGTCAAACATTCTGCTAAGAGATTTTTTCCGAGTCTTTAACTCTTCAACCCTTTTAGTCGTCTCGTTCAAGTCAACTCAACTTAGTTCTTGACGGGCTACGCTCTGCAGTACAACGTATTATTCTACTCAAGTCAGCCAGTCGAGAAATGCTCTTGCAGTTTACTTACTTTTTTACTACGTGCTGTTTGTACTCTCCACTACTACTACTACGACTACTACTACTACCACTCTATACTATACTAGTAGGTAGGTGTATAGGAACTGTACAGGGAAAGTTCTACAATGAATAGAACCCTAAGACCTTACTGTTGCATATAAAATAAAATATAGTATTTCATAGAGCATAAAAACAGGCTTATTGCTGGCATTAGGAGTAATGCGCCTACATTGTAGGACATAGTGCTGTACAAACACACGCACATTATTATTATTACTATTATGTTTGTATTTGACTGCGTCTGCTGTGACATGAGTTGGTACTTTTTCTCTTTTAATACAATCCTGTACCTTTATTTGATTGTTGTAGTCGTATTATATTGCCTTATTGCTATTACAATACGTAAGCACCAAGTTTTGTACGAGTGCGTTGCATTCTTCTTCTACATTGCATTGAACAAGTTCGGTTAAAATAAAAAATCTTATGTATGTATACACACGAAACAAAATGCATTTTAGTATTTGTACTTAGGGAAGAACTACATTCTTACATTACACAAACAAGTCTGCAGCTATGTGCGTATTTAGTATATTGCATTATAAAGAGTATTCTCTGTTGGTATTTATTTGTATTTCTTTTCACGACTTCTTTTTCTTATTATCTTTTTCTCCATGATCTTTTTAAATTCCTTTCACGTAAAAAGTCCTGTGTTCAACTAGAACTTTTACACCAAAGACTGCATTCATACTTTCTATAGTGCTACTACTATATGCAGTATACATACAATAGTACACATACTAGTTAAAAATGTGTCTTATTAGGATCTTACAGAAATAATGAATACACCGACGCATTGCACGACACATCAACTACTATTAGTTCAACTAGAGCTTTGCAGCTCCCTCATTACTCCGTTCTTTACTCAAAGAATGATGTATCATCATTTCCAGTTTCTTCAACAAACTGACTACTGACTTTCCACTTGAAATTCGAAACATTCGCATTTGGTGTGTGATACATTGTTCGACACGACAAATGGGTTCCCTCATCACCGATACAGACCAATGACAGTGTAAAACTAACTATGTTGTCTGTCTGCCTTGCTCTTTCTGTGACATTCGCATAGCTCGATTGAGCTCTAAAAGAAACATAAAATGTCAGAAGGAAAAAATAAAGCTACAGTTGCACATTCATTCTTCCATGCTACGACTACTTGATATAAATTTAGTTTTTGATGTGATGCGACCATATCTGATTTTTTATACTTATGTAGCTATCGGTTTGGTCGCTGCGATGTCATTTGGCTTTCTCATGAGAAATATGAGGAGCATCTTGAGCAAGGCATATCAAATGCATATCATCGCACGCACCAGTCCCAAGCCAAGTTGGAAAGACAGACATATCCAATTCACATCACATCATCTACCAAAAGTAGTATATACTTATATACCTAATAATACATATGGTTTATAATGTTGCCAGTGCCAGCCAGCATCTTTTTGAAATAAACTCAAAGGCACTTTCTCTACTGCGACCTTAGCATTTGACTTTGACTCATAAGTTGTAGTATTAGTGACAGAGACCATGGTAGTTATCTCTGATTGCTCGCAGAGTTTGCAATCGTCTCGTCATTTATGAAATACGTGAAAAGCGACATAGTATGCAAAACTGAAGTGAGTGAGAGACACGAGGTGTGTGTGTTATGTAAGTTGTAAATGTGTGAGTCACACACAAAGTACAATTACATCATACAGTAGAAGGCGAAGAATAACTGCAACTTAATGAGGAACAAGTCAAAGTCTAGTTTGTGTGCATAACGAACATCTCATCTTGGATCACATCTTCAGTTTTTATTTGCTTTGGAAAGTAGTGCATAGCCCAGCAGTATATTTTGTCATGAGACTAACAATATTCAGCGTGCTACTACAATTGCGTCTCTTTGTCTCGTTTCATATCTACGAAATGTCATTTCTCAGTATGCATACTACGGTGAGCGAAATCCGTCACACAACAAATCCAAATTAAATGAGGATGGTATAAAAGGGCGTTTATTACCCCACGGTGGTGGTTCTCTCTGTATTAGCATCTGTACTTCCAGCACTTGCAACACTACAAATACGTCCTACTACTCATATACAATATCTGTAAATGCTGAACAAACAAAATGATTTAAAGTCCTTTGTCTATAGTATAAGTAGGTACAATACATGTACACAAATAATAGGCACACAATAATGAAGTTTAATTTCACAGCGAGAAGGCTGTGTTTATGGTTTATAGGATATTCATTGTAATACAAGTTAGCCGAGACCAAATCTCCTCCAGTACGTACAAAGTCTGTATTTATGGCTGCTCTCTGTGCATATTTAATAGGACATTCAAAGAGCAGCTATACAACACAGCTCGCATTATCCGACTTTGAAGTTGAGGATTTCATGAATGGCTGCATCCGAATCAGTCAAGTACAAGTCAAGCGCAAGAGGAAATCTACCTGATGAATACGCAGTCGGAAATACGATATCTAAATACATATTCAAATATATTCACTATTTACCCACTATTTACATCACAGATGATATGGCAATGTTCAGGATAAATATAAAATAGATTTTATGATGTTTCCGTTAGTATATAAATCAGTATAAAATCGCATAGAGGTAGTGGCTATACTGGCACATTTACTATTATTACAATACCAACCTAACCAAATTATATGCTGGTATATTCCGGGCAGTTTATATTCAGAGATTGGATTGAGTTCTCTACTTGTTCCTGCATACTGACAAAAGAATCATTTGTTTCGTGTGTTGTTTGTAATAGCACAGTCCTCACTGAACAGAAACTCAATTCATTCCATGTGCATTGCTATTTAGCGCTAAGCTTTGCGTATTTCACATTATTGTGTACCTAATGAAAGCTGCGTATTTGTGTACAGCTTCAATCTACTTACACGAGCAGTGTGGTTTTGTTGAATGCTTTGGTTAATGATATGAGCATTATGTAAATTCCATCACTATATACATACAACACTCTACTGTAGTAGTATTTAATGAATATTTAAATAGTGTTGTTATTCTGTATTATGATTTGAGAGTTTGGGCTTATGTGTTTTGTTAATGTAATGTTGTATATGATTCCAAATGCATTTCCGTCTTTCCTCATGAGACATTATAGTGTGGGTGACTCAGTCTACGTCTACGTCGAAAGACATTCAGACACACAGCCAACTAAGTCTGACCTGAGAGTTGGCTAATAAGAGTTGGAATGGCAGGCCAAGGTTTATTTTGAATGGTTGATATGGTCTCGTCATCCGGGCTGAGTGCCAATGTTCTTAATCTGATCAATGATATTTGACGTAAATATGTACTGATGTAAGAGCATTTAGTAGGAGTTGGTGAATAAAACTGTTGATTCCCTTAAAAAATTTCGTTGACTTGGTGGATTTTATTCATCCCCGATCTCCACCACACTCACTTCTCTCCTAGTTTCCCTGGGTTAGGTTTTTTTCGCGTTATGTTCTTACGTTTTTACGTAGTAAATACAACAGCTCTTCTGGTTTTGTTGGTTTGATGCGGTATGGTCTGGCGATGTGGTTCGTCGGAGTTGAGATGTCTTGTCTTTGAGTAAATGTGGCTCTGGCTCTATTTGTATTATGCTGTGATCTCTGGATGGTCTCTGTCTCTCTCTCCCTCCCTATCTCTAAATTTAGACGTTCTGATGGCATGGGACACCAAGGAATGGATATGTACACAGAATGCCTGTACACGACTAACCCCAGCAGTAATCTTATCTCTATACACGTATATTTTGTGGTATGGCACGTTCACAGTTTTAACAGTGTGTGAGTTAACATGCTTTCGTACTTATGCCACTATTACTACTTACATGTGCTGATGGTGAACTGACATACGTAAAGACGCTCGTTCATTTCATACATCTGAAAGTATTTCCTAGGTGTTCAGATAATATTAGATGTATGTGTGTACATTTGTATGTATTGTGTGTGTACGTATAAGTAGGTACAGTATTTTCAAGTAATTGTATATGTATGCATATTTTTCATTCTTAACTACTAAAATGCATTATAGGCAATTTCTTCTTGTTTGTGTCTTTAGTCTTTCCTCAGTCTTCCTTCGTCCTAGACGTCACTCGATTCAACGAAAGCATTAGGTTTCAGTTTAGTAGTGTAACTTGTAGCGCAATTCCACATTGTCGTGGAAAGACGATCGACTCGAGAGCGAGAGAAATAAACGACCTAACGACAAAACAAAAAATCCACAGTGTCATAAAACCCAGAGAGTAGTACCACTACACTATCAGATAACACTTTATACGTTACTGTGTTGTTCCGTTTAGTCGCTGTTAGTGTAGCTGCTGACAATCATGTTCTTCACAACGTTGCACTTACATCTGCATATACTAGTTACTTAAAATATTTACATTTGTCTGGTCATATTGTTTTCTGAAGTGGATCTGGGTTCTATATCTGTTACGCAATTGTTTTAGTGCAGAGAGAAGTGCAATTTTGCATCATGTGCAAGGATACACTCATACTCTCGTGTTTGTTCTATGTTGTAGCAAGTAATGCAGAGAATCTAGCAGGAAAATGCCTCTAAAGTTTGTTTAGTGAGCTCACTGCGCTGCTGACTGTGTTGGTATTGTATTTGTATATACTACAGTGTTAACGACGTAGATGAGTTTGACTATTTGATTTTGATACGTTTCGTATACAGTTCTGTTTATAATAATATGTGTACCTAGTACCTACGGATGGTTTGCAAATAATACGCTGTAACATTACCACCACCCTTTATTGACACAAAACATTTATACAATTTAGTTACGTGGAATATCAATTTCAGCTTGATTTTCGTGTTTTAGTGGAGAATTAGCAGAGCTGCTTTTCAAAGCTAAAGTAGGTATACTATATACCTATACAAATATAAACAGACCCAGTTGCACACTGAACTCTGTGGAAAATGAGAAGGAAGGAAGTAACCTGAACTGGATTTGTAGGCTATCATTTCAAATTTGAAACAAAGAGTGAGAATAGAATATACATTGTAGTGTAAAACCAAATGTGTTTCATCACAATGGTCCATCAAACAAAACGCAAAGCCAATCAATGAAATTCTAGCTACGAGAGCATGCAGCACACTGAACACACACATCAAAGTCATCTTTAGCTGCAGATTACAGAGCAAGTGTCGAAAATTTTATCATTGACAACTCAGATTAGTAGAGAGAATAAAAGCAGCTGACAAAGAATGTGCAGCAAAGTACTGTGTGGTTTGCCCACAAAGCTTTCTACTGAGTGTGTCTTCCCTGTTATAAATTGAAATGATTGATGCGTGAATTTTCATTCTCACATCACACAGACGCTCTCCTACTTTAAAATCAAATACAATCACTTCACTTTATGGTGAATATGAATAGACTCTTTGTTTATCAGCAAGGAGTTGTATGAAGCGTCATTTGAAACAGGAGTATTTCATGAGAGACGTACGTACATTCTCTTCAAGACTGATTCTCCAGAACTGACAGAAATAAAGTGAAGACTTACAGTTCCACATTTACAGCACACATAAGTAGTCAACCAAGACCGAAATATTCAAGTGGAGAGTAGTTGAGGTTTCCTTTTGGGTTTCTGTTTTTCCTTCTCGGGTAGTTCCAAGTTTCCTTCACCAGTTACGTCTCTCTAGCTACCACTTGTATAATTCCGTTCACGTTCCTTTGAGAGATGAGACCTTCTAATATATAGACTGTAAATACATACGTTTTACGTAGTGCACGTAATACATTATAGTGGTGGTGGAACAAGAAATATACTCAACAGAAATACTCCGTTCGATCGACAAGGCTTTGAATTTAACTGAAACTACCCTTTGATTGTCTTTGCTGATTTTCTAAGCTCAAATAGTTCAGACGGTTCAGTAATCATTGCAGTGGTCTGGCCTGGTTTGGTATACCTACCTTATGTTTGTGTCATAATTTCGTAATGCATCAGCACATAACTAGGAACAAGATTGATATAGGACAGCGTAAACGAAAGCTTTCGACATTTCCCCGAAATAAGATTGCTGTGTGAGTTTATTTGATTTTGTCATATAAAAGGATGTTGTATGTGGACATGGATTCCGTGTTGTGAAAACATCAAGCATCATTCGCCAAGTGTATTAAACGTATCATTCTGCTCTCTGCGTTTCAAATCCAGAACGTGTGATGTGGACTTGTATTTGTGCAGACAGTAAAATAGTAAGTTGTCTGTACACACAGATTATATCCACCTTATATACATCGAGACACATCCTTGTGGCTCCCGAAGAATATGTGGCAAATATAGTTAGTGCTGTTTGAAAAACTACGAGAATTTGGAATCAAAGATTCCCGATGTGACAGTTGAGTGGTCTAAATAAATACAAGTTGCTGTGTCGTGAAACACAAACGGACTGAGACTCCGATCCTCTTCGTCACTTTGGTGAACACCAAATGCAATTGCTTCTTCTTACATCTCCTTACCTACTGGTCTCTGTTCTGTTTGTCTGTCGCAGTGACTGATGCGATGTGTACTGGTGTTGCTCACATATGCACTCGTTGCCTAATATCGTGTATCTGCAATGTGGTAATACCACATTTATGAAGGACGAAAGAGTCTAGTAGTAGTAAACGTACAACAGATTGGGTGAGTGGATTTAGTGACGAAGACAAAGTACCACATACTCACATCACATCACAGCTAACCACTAGGGAAATGAGACTATGATTGCAAAGTGTCTCTGCTTGTGTCTCTTGTGATTCCCCTACTATAACATTAACATTGCTATAAAAGTAGAAATCTCAAGCTTGCTTTTACATCATGCGAATTCAATGCCATGAAATGAAGTAAAAGCAAATGACAGCAATGTCCTAGTGGGGTTCTTTTGTAGTGTCACGGTAAACTCAACCGAGATTCCAATAGAATCGGACATAACAGCACACTTAACTATATTATTATCATCACTATAGTAAAAATATAAAAGTGTGGATTTCTCACGCTTAGACTGGTACACCCGGTTGTCAGTTGTTGAACACACCTTTTAGAAACTTACCATGCACCACCGATAACTGTGTACAATTTCATTTGGATTCATATCTATTATTTATTTAGTCGGGAAATACAAGTGCCGTGTTTGATATGAGTTGTAGTGGATTGTTTAACACAACTTACAAGAAGGCTACCAAAAGAACGTTCTCAATTCAACTGTCCAGTTCAACAGTCCTTGTGCAGTTAATGCAGTGAGATAGTAAATAAACCTACTGGGTACTCCTATGTAGAAGGTGGGTATTGTATTACAAGTTTAGTGTTGTAGCGAAAGAACTGCGGATAAGAGAATTGAAACTGGATTGGATATTCTAAGCGTGTTCCTCCAGTCCAGTTGCAATTGCAAATAGTGTGGAAGAATGATGATGAAGATGAGTAGTGAAGAGAGGGAGAGAGAAATGGAGGAATGCCCAAAGCAAAGTGCAGTGACCATCACGTCTCTTCCCGAATGTCATAATAATGGCGGTGGTGGGAGCGATACGAGAAGTACTAGTCGGGATAGCAGCATTGGTGATGGAGGGGGCAGCAGTCCCAACTCGATGCAACTAGTAACCCATTGTCACCCTGGTCACGGAAAACGTTTTGGAGACTTCTTGAAACATATAAAAAGCTCCGGATATAAACAGGTGACTATAGTCGTTTAGTTCAATAACAACTAATAATCTTCCCCATATTCATTTTGTGAAAGTAGCCGTAGACACCATCAACATTTCCATTTCAGCTTTACAAGTGCCTCAAAAGTATAACGGTATTGTTTCAACAACTCTTTTTTTGGCCCATTCGTGTTCTATCTTCAATGCACACAAAAATGATAATCGTCAAAGTTTAATTGTTTCTAACGGTTAATGGCTCATTTATTTGCAATATCTACTGGCAATAGACATAAATCTAAGAGCGAATGACGTATTTATTACTGATTTTGGATGAGATAGCTGATTCTGTGCTATTTTCCCTATTTGGTTGATTTTAAATCACTTTTAGTAGCAAAACGGAAGCTGTGAACAATAGTTAATTGTACCTGCTTTCAATCTGTGTGGGTTGGTGTTTAATAATGATTGCTAAATGTATTAGATTGTAATTGGGGCATATTACATCGTAAAACTATCATCGAAAAACAAACAGGTACGTAGTACAAAAGTAGTATCTTATTAATCGATAACTTCCATATATGCATACGGTAGTAGAACTAAAAAGCATTTCTTTCAACATTCTCATGTTACAGCAAAAACTTTCTTTGTCCTTTTATGGTGGTTGCTGCTAGAAGTTTTACAGTTCTTCTGTTTAACAATTTCCTCATTTCCCTATTTTGAAATGGTAATAGTATGCGGATCACCATATCATATTCATATGGAGGAATTTTGGTATAAAGTTATAATAGTAGAAGTAGCAAAAGAATGCAGTTATTATATTGCCCGGTCAGAGTCGTCATAAGAATATTTGCACATTGCGTGCAAAGTGTTTCTACCACGTTAGCTTCTAGTGGTACAGTTAAGAAAAGCTAAAGAGGGAAAGTGCACTTCCCTAACTAACATTATATTTATTTACTGTAACAAATCACGAACTTACTAACCTAACTACTAGGAGCTATTGATTAGCAATTCATATTAGAACCTGAAGTTATCCTACATTAGCTGACTAATTACGAGTCAAATTGAAAGAACTATAATCATGAAATGTGGAAAAGGTATAAGTCGTGCTTAGAACACCTCGTGCAAATACAACAGCATTCTGCGGTCATTCCTTAGCAGCAGGGGCATAATCGTTTGTGTACTTATCAATCTACCATTTTTAATAGAGAAGAGAATAAGTATGTTGTTTGATGCCTGCAAACATGTAACTTTATTACATTATAGTGTCTTTACAGTGTGATCATCATCAACTCGCCAGATAATTTCAAGCCTCAAACCAAGCTCGGCGACTACCTGTCGTATTTACTGCAATAAATATCGTAACTGCTAACTCAAGCTTACGCTCTTCTCGCATTTTTCTTGTTAATCTGCCAGAAAAATTCAAACATAACTCTACGTTACAGCAAAAATGAATTTTTTCAAAGAACAAATGAATTGAATTATGATTTCTGACAAATTGCGGTTGCAAGTGTTTCCTCAAGTCTTTTCTTTACAAGTAAGCATTTTAAGCTACAGAGGTCTCCATTAAATGGTTGTCTTTAATTCAAAGACTTCTCTTGCAGTTTTTGGAAAATTAACTTATAGTTTTAAATAATTTTGAACTTTTTTGTGAATTTTCAAAGAATTTCTTACAACTGAACTCATAGTTATTAAATACAATGATAAATCTAGTATGGATTTCGATTCATTTGAACTTTCTTTTGTCTTACTGACGATTTCAATGTTTTACTGACAAATTAAAGGGGGACGACAGTACTGCTTGTACCAGCTACTTATCAGATTATGAAAATTACAATATTAGTACATGATGATGGTTAGAGTACAAAGTTTAGTCAGTAGGAAGTGAAACGCAGTGCCAAGTACTGTAATAATGAACCCGGCTTTGCTGTGTTGTTGTTGGTAGCGAAATGAGACTGAGTGACTGGCCAAAAAGGAAGAAAGAAATAATACAACAAAAGCAAGGTGATCCTCATGTCATGTCATAAACATAAGAAAGTTTTACAATGTAATGTAGGAGTGCAAAAGCAAAGTTTACATTGAGACGAGCTTCTCTAATCTCATCTCGGTGTGTAATGATAAGTGTCTACTGGGAATAGCAAGATATGTCTACATAGTTTGTACTCACATATATATTACACTACTGAAGCGAGTCATTGGCCTATTGCATGACATTATATCTTATGGTGGTACTATTACTACATGCAATTTGCAATAATACCATATATAATGTGCACGTTAACATTATTTTCGTTAGGCTGTTGCTGTTAGTGTTGGTTCTTGGTCTAGATTACTGTTTACAAAGTTTGAATGAAATGAATTATTACTTTAGTGCACTACATGCACAGACTGCTTTTGTAATGTGCATCTTGCTGGACTACAGTACAACTGTAGCAAAGACAGACTTTCTTTTCTTAATCTGACTTTTTTCTCTGTTTTGAAAATTTGAGTGTCAGATTAGCCACTAATAGCATAATGTAGTAATGCAGTGTAATATCATATCGTGTTTTAGTACAAATGTGCATTCATACACTTGATGTTGATTTGAAAGTAAAAAAACAACTAATGAATGATGATGTGAGGTTGGTTTCTATTTAAGTACAACATTTGTATGAGTTTCTATAAAAGCTGAAACACAACAATATCACATAATAATCATTCTGAATAACATAAACTATTGTTAACCACGGCTTTCCATCTTCTTTGTGTTTTGCCGAAATTTCCAACAACAAAAGTAGAAAAAACAAAAAGAGCAAAAAAGCACGAGGTTATATTACGGCTGTGGATGACCGACTTGATGAGGATTAGTCTAATGGGTTAATGTATTGTTCGGTTATGTCTTTTGTTATGATATCTCTCATGCTAACTACCTATACCACAATATACCTTGTTCTACTACAATACTTATAATAAAAGATGATTCTCCATATTATTCTTTTAGTGTAGAGGTATCTAGTATCTATCTGTATGTATAATAATAAAGAGATATTGCATATTCTATTACTAGTACACACGTATAAAATGTATATATACGTGCTTATGTGTTATATCTGTAGCTTTACGTTTTTTCTATGCTTTTTCACTTTCGATCGTGACATGAAGCCATTATCATTTTTTTCCACAGGCTCACAATCAGCCCCATTTGCTCCTCTTGCAATAAATAAAATAGACTTGGAGGTTTTACTTACATAAATATTGTCAGACTTTTCTGTAGCTATGTGCATACGTATTACGTATTAGGATTATTACTCAAGTGAAAAAATGTCGACTTGGTCTCAGCTAAGGGAACATTTATTTACATAAAATATGTACGTCCGTTTTGTTTTACTCCTTCCCTGATTGCATTAAACGTGAATTAATTTCTGAGCGTGCTATATGGGAATTATCTTAATATTGCACTTGTAATCAAATAGCGGAGTCCACGTAGGTAATAACGTTAAAGTACAGACCAGAGATAGAGTAATTGCTCTTGGTGTAGCCTCTATTGTGTTATTGTGTACAAATCTTGGCAACATGTGTGTCATTCTCTATCCGATATCGTGTTAGACGTACTAGATGTAGATACATACCTTAGATATTAGATATCTATGCAACACATGTATTTGTCTATGTTATTTTCATTTCACCTCTGCCTCTGTAGCTCAATAATATAATTTTATTATTATTTGCACTACAAAAATATACCTACACTAACCAGTGCGTGTTAAGACTGCAAATTACCAGTCTGAAAACTTTTACACAATTTTTTTTCCTGAATGCAAAAATATAAGTATAATACATGCACCTATGTGAAATACGGTGAGTAGGAGCAGTTGGGATTTTGTTTATATAACCGAGTTACAAATTCGATTTCTTTAGAAATTTTGCAAATTATAAGGATTACTAAATGAGTTGTGTGAGTGGAATATGAAAAATGTAAATGTACATCGAATTCTGTTGCATTAGATTTTACGTTGACTTCGTAAGCTTAATTTAATGAGCAGTTGACTAGGCGTTTGCTTTGCACTGCGATTTTTGAAAATGGTTATTTCTTTGGATGCTCTTGAATCTCAATTAGTTCATTTCTATTCTATTCTGCCAACAATAAGTTCACTTCACTTCATACTGGAGTTCTGTGCAAAGTAATTCAGTGGGTTGGAAGATATTTTCTCTCGATGCTTATTTCTCAGCAATCTTCTGAAGGTACTTTATTATTAGTACTTAGGTACGCAGTTTATTGTATTGAGCACAGGAGCAGAAAAGAAGAGCAGAATGAGTAGTTTCAAAGTTTAAGGCTTATTCGTTTTGGTCTTTCTTCTACAACCGAGAAGAAAGGACGACTTTTTCGTGATGACAAGGAATGTCTGGTTAGATAACTTGTACTAGGTACTGTACTACTACGTGTACGCGTATACTCTATGTGCTGTATTGTATTTGCCTTGCCTATCAGGAGTAAAGGAGCTAAGTTCATCCAAGTGGAAAGAATAGATCAATTCACTATAGAAGAGTGAAGAAATCAATACAGACTGAATAATTCTGTAGGCGTTTCGAACCCGAAATGTTGAATAAGGCATGAATGCAAAATCGGTTCGCTACCAAGAAGACGTGTGTATGTCAAATGCGGAAATTAGTTTCCTTTCTGCGAGCTGCTCTCTTTCTTCATTCAAGTCACTACACATAATAATATCTTTTCATTTTAGCCGTTGCCTTGTACTTCCAGTCATTTCAGTCTTACTATAATATTATATACTTATTATTAGTATTGGCCACCCACCCACTATTATATAGATATGAATTTCGGGAAGTGATGAAGGATGAAGGCGAGTTCCTTCATCTTTCAGCAGTTCATTCAGTTATTCAGTTTGCATTCATATAAACATCATAATAATATTTTCGGGCTACTACCTCCTGTACTAAAAACAGAGACATTTCCCTCTAAATATGCTGTAAATATACCAAATACCATTACATGATATCAATTTCTATACCCTTGGTTTCCATTGTACATGTATTTTGGTGTAATACATTATTGTTGTTAACAAATTCATACTTGCTACGCTATTTGCGTATTTAGCAGTTATGTACCTAGACCATTAATTGGATTTCTAAGTGTTCTCTCCGGAGTTTGCAAGGCTCTTGAACATGCTCTAAACTTGCCCTGACTTGAGATGTAGGAGTAGAAACCTGTAGAAACTACTGACTAATTATTTTTCTTGTAAATTGAATACTGCAGCAGACAGAATGAATATTTTCGTGAGTAGTTAAGTTGCAAATTCCTATTAAGCACGTGCGCTTACCTGAAGATATTCTGTAGTGTACGTGTCTGATTTACAAATGAATGTGAGATGATGAAATTAGCTTTTTGATAAATAATACTGTCATAATCCTCTGCAATAAATTGATAGTTTGCCTTTCACGAGTAGCATCAAACAATCCAAGTAAGTATTACTATAACCAAAACTATACATGCATAATTTCACGTCTCTAGAGGCACATACTGTTCATTATGCCTTTAATTTATACACGTAAAAGGAGAAACATCTGTTTCGTAAGAGTTTTTCGTTTCACCCAGAAGGGAAACAGATATTGTACAATGATCACCTACTTAAACCTATGCACTTAAGAAAAAAATATGCCTATGGATATATTCGTTGCAGCATTGATTGTTCCACATGGTGAATTCATACTCTGAGAAGTCAAGTTAAATGTCTGAGTGCTCATCCTATGCCCTCCAAACATTCATAGTAATAATAATAATGTTATCTCTATATACTTGAAATATATTATGTCAAAATTTGGTGACAGGGCATTATTCATTGTGTATGTGAGCTACACTACCGAAATGTGTGACTATGGATGTTATTGAAGCTAAAGGTACACTATAAAGAATTACAGAGCAAACCCGATATGATTCATTGGTATGACATATTATAGGTATATCCATAGTACTTAATAGTATTTTAGCGCTCCATAAAATTGTCAATAAAGTTATTGAGTTCATATTACGGTGTTACGATAAGAGTAAATGGATTCCCCTTTAAGTGTGTAGGACGTATAGGACATGAACAAAACCTCATTGAGCAGAAAGGATGGCTCTGGCTGAAATAGTGCAGGCATATAAAATGAAACTGTCTAAATTTGGGTTTGGATGTAGATTCTTTACGGATGTTTGCCATAGGTATGTATAGCAGAACGAAACGTAAAAACATTAGTGTGGGTATAATTTCTATAAAGTTTGGTGCTGTGGCAAATGGCAAAGTATGTTTTGTTAGTACAAAGAGAGTTGATATTAAATGTACCATTTAGATAAGGGAGTGTCGCTTATCGAATCAAAGACTCCCATGCTCGTGTAACGTTGCACTCTCCTAACCCATTAGATACCAATTAAAGCAATCTACTAGGGATCTTTTCTTCCTCAGGCTCGAGTTATATATCAAATATATCATCCATGAAGAATTGAGGATCTCCCTTTCGCTGAAATCGTGCTATTATAGTATAACGTTGCAATAGTATCGAGTTGAGTTCCAAAGTCTATCTATCTATATTTCGTACAGAGATGCGCTTTCCTTATTCAGACATGCCACACACACAGAATGTGCGGTATTCCCTGCCTTCTGTCCCATAAACTAAGTGAGCAGTGTTTGTAATGCCTAGCCGCAGTCAGTACAAGGAAAACCATTTGTTTGAATGAACACTATAGAGTGTCGTGTAGTTGGCGAAGGATTTTCTAAATAAAATACGTGATTATCGGAACTCACATCGTTTCCTTTCTGGAAAGACTAAATCAGCGTGCAGAAAGGAATCGGATACAGACGATAGGCAAATGTAGGTAACAATTGGGCTGGCAATAAAATAAACTAACAACGCAAATGTACAAACCAAAAGGATGTCACATCCCTCACATTTTTTCTCCCAGAGTTTTTCTGAAAACTTTTTGTTTGCTCCACTGGCTAAAATATTTGTAAAATGCGTAGACTATTACCATTATGAAAGGAACAAAGATTCTGCCTTTATACAAACAACGGAACTATTTAATTTTTTCCAAGTAGCAGCATTACAAAGGAATGTTTTGTAAATGGCATAAGTATGGTTGAACTCTGAATTACGATGAGTATATATATGACATGATAAAAAATGAGATTTCTATTGAAGATTCACTGTTATGAACGGTGGAGCATTTATATTGGTACTATAGGTATTTTTATATTCTATATAAATAAATGTCTTTTTGTTTGCTACAATGAGAAATTGAAGGTGCTTAAATTAGGAACATGGCTGACGATGTCTCATGGTTCGTTTGGATGTGCAAAAATACATTCCCACCCCACTTTGTGTGTTCCTCCAATATCCTTTTACTTCTAGAGGAGCACTTCTAGCTGTATATAGTTGTGGTAGTATTTGGCCTGAACGAACTGAATCGGATTTATGTGATGCTACTTGAATTGCATCTGAGAGAGTACACACAGAGTGTGGAAGGAGTTAAGTTATCGTCGTTATAGCTGATTATAGTAAACTCTCAACATAAAACTAAACCGTATCACAGTACAATATCACGCGTCTGTTCAGTTTGTCTAGATCTTAGTCTAAGAATGTGTTCTCTTCTAAATCCATAGACAAACGATAAGGATCCCGTGCTATAAGAAGGAGAGTGTGGTATTTGTACTTGTGTGTAACTGTGGCCGTGTAATATTGTAACGAATCGAATCCTCTTCTGTAGATATCTATCCAGAAAGTACACCGCACATTGCATTTTACATTGCATTGATATATTCGAAGACATGTGGTGTGCTGGAGTCCATAGACCTGGTAATGAGGTAAGATATTGTGATATTGAGCTTTCTTGTATATATTAGAATTAAAATGTGTTCATAAGTCTTTCTGCGCCTTCTTATCGTTACGAGAGTGTCTCTCTTGCAATGTTAAAAAATACACTTTGAGTGTACCCTGTGCCTAGTTACCGCTGTAATGGGGAATTAAAATCCTTCCAGTTGTCGGCAGAGATTTTTCAATTTTAATTGGTATTTTTTCGTTTGTGTAGGAGACGCTCGTATATATTTGTGGAGGTAAAGTTGCAATGTTACTCCTAGGCATAGCAAAGACCGAAATAAGTAAACAAGCAAGACTTTGATTGGCTTGGTTGTCCTTATGTTTTTGGAAGGAACTATATCTGTATAGGCATGTCGTAGCCTACAGAGACGATTTCATTGCCATACATATTAGTTGTACGAGTGTATAGAGCAAGTATTTTATATATATCTACATACATATAGGTATGTACATGCACAAGGAGAAGAAAAAAGGAACACTTTGCCGAGAAAAGTCAAGTTAAAGTCAGAGAAGCGAAAAAAAGTTCCTTGTAATGGAACGTAGCGTAAGTTAACTGCAAGTTTCGACTAATACATACAAATACAACTCTGCCAGAGTTGGTTGCTCTGTCTGTTTTTTCTTCCTTTACTAGATGTATCGTCTACGTCTGGTTCAATCTACGATGCTGTATGGTACTAAAGTTATTTAGGTTGCAGCATGTACTACTACTATTATACTACTAGGACTATGGATGACTCTGCCTCTCTCTCAGTTAAACACGTCTACAGCAGAAAGCTAGTAGAAAGGAAGCGCTGCTGTTAAGTTAGTTTATATATTGTTTTACATCACACATTTCTTCATTAAAGCTAACTCAAATCTGGCCAAGTTACTTTATTCATTCTGCATGAATTCTTATTAAACTTTAGGCTTCACGACTGCCAGTTGGGATTTCTTGAGAAGATGAGATATCTCTCATACGCTGAGACAAGTGCACTACTATATTATGATGTTTACATACTATATCGAGTGCACTGTAAAATATTACACTAATATAACTCAAGGGTAGTTTATAAAATACATTTTCTGTGTATTATGTTGTTACTACTCCTACGTATAGTAGCCGTAGTAAACTACTACGTCAACCAACTACGTGCTTGCATATATTGCAACGTAATGCAGCGATGATTTTCTTGAAGAGAGAAATAGTCGTAATTGAATGTATAATGGAAAAGATTAAAAGTTCGTCGAGATTACTTTCAGCGTTAGCAAAACCTATTGTATTGAGTACTTACTGTATAAGTAATATAGTAGTATCAGCAGTATAAAATATAAAGTATTCAACTTTACTTTTTCTATGAGATCAAGCACAAATGCCTTGCACAAGTACTTTTAAAACTTACTCATCGTATGCACTGAAGTTTAGAACAGTCTTGAGTGTCTGTCTTAGTTAAATTCAAAATGCAAGTTTAGCACAAACTACTCAGCGAGATACTTGACATGTTTTTATGAATGCACTCCTTACGTCCTCTAAAACAGACTAGGCTAAGTTACAATTAGTAATTTGTATATACCGGTAACCGACTCCTACCCACCCGGACGCATTACCAACCCGGTAACATAACCAATCTACACACTGATAGTCTAAACTGCTTA
>JABASD010000971.1:0-51831 GCA_019776165.1 Pogonognathellus flavescens | reverse complement strand
TTAACGTTGGTAGGATGAGGGTTTTAAAACACTAATTTTGTTCTAAGCTACATTACCTATTCATTTGTACTTCTTGATAAATGTTTTGATTCCATTTATCATTAACTTAATTCATAATTGAAACAAGTAATAAATATCTTCTGACAATCAACAATGAGATCAACACAAGGCAAGGGTAAAAATACTGAGCTGCTTTGAACCTCGTCCGTAGTTTGGCGCAGAGCGCCACGAAAATGTAAAAACTAATAGCCTTGAGCAGCCGCGTGTTTGCGTGTAAAAAAATGTTTAGTTATCAGGTAGGAAGAAGATCGCACTGATTTAATTGGTCTTCCGCAGGTTCGGAGGCGGAGCTTGAAGCTTGACACACCCGACTAGGGTCATTTCCAGACAGGATGTTGTAATGACTCAACGATGACGATTCAAATGTAAACACAGAAGCTTTTGAATTCTTACAATATCCCAATCAATTGAGACATACTTTTGCATATATTCCAAAAACCGCATTCTCAACTGACACTCACAACACACACACTTAGCCTCAGCCATTCACTCATTCACATTTAACACAAGACAAAAAGAATGTGAATCCAATCCAATAAAAATAAAAATAACGAACTATTAAAGTTCCAAAATAAGTTTTTGACCTTACCAAACATGATAATCATGTTATTACTACAATTATCATGAAACAGCTTAAATATTTTATGAATTGACAGTCCTTTTGCATTATATAATGTATCCCATTTAGCATAAACGTGACTAAACTGAGAATCAAGTCTAATTTTAGTATGCATTTCTTTGTAATATCATAAAGAAGATGGAAACTTTGATTTTTACCCATTATCAAAGCAATTCTTATCTTAAAATAACAGGTATTTATTGCAGTCCAAAACTAGACATTTTTGTGCTGACACAAGCTGCCCGAAAAATCAACGACTACAATTTAAGATTCACATTTTCTCACGTTCTTTACAAAACAATCGTTCATTTGTTGAAAAAACAGAAGAAAACAATTATAGTACGAAATGAAAATTTGCAATAAATAACAAAAATTAACCGACGAAAACACTGGCGTGATGGGATAACCCCTTAACATGGATCACACAACATTCCGTCACACGTCGTGTGGGACAGGATGTTACTGTAACGTCATACTTTCCTCCGCACTGAAACGTATATAACACCACGCATTTTCATTTTGAAATACTCATACTCATATTAAAAGGTATTATAGACTCCATGGGGTTCAAGTGCTTTAAACCTCTTCGAGGCTCATCTGAAATTCGTGGAGCTTATCTGTTTATTCATCAAAAGGAATTCTAAAATCAAAGCAATGCTAAAATGCATGGTGTGATATACCTATTTGTGACTGATGTGACGTAGTGTTACGAGTTGTGGCAAAAGTTGCCGGATGAGACTTCACGCTTGTACTCCCTAACCTGTCTACTAGTTAGCCAAAATCATTAGGCCCTTGTTGATTCTGAATCTCTCTTAAATCAAACAATTATTAGTCAGAAAAGGTTAATTTAGAACTTCATTACATAATTTTAATTATTGAAATTCGGTTTCTTTGGATTCATTGCGCCTATTTTTTCCAATTAAGCTGTATCAATTAAATACACGTAATTTCGCAGAACGAGGACCTAATTTTTGACAGACCAGTAAATTCTGCTATATTATTTAAATATTTTAGCTCAAAAATAAGGTACCTGAAAATATTACTTTGATTTGTTTCCGAAAACACATTTGATGCCAAAACAACTTACAATTATCCAGTGTATTTCTGATACCATAAATAACAGCAACAACGAATGCAGTGACAAGGGCGTACCCAGGATTTGACCTTGGTGGGGGCACAGCTTAACACCGTGAATTTAAGAGGGGGTGGCACAACAGTTATAGCAAACAGGAGGACAACTTGCGCCCTTCAGAAGCAAATAAACCCCTTTTTCCTACGTTAGGGGGAAGGGCACTTGCCACCTACTCGGTACGACCTTGTCCAACCATGGTAAGCGGGTGGATCCCTAATACGGTTTAGGTGTAATAATGTTGAGTGGAAACATTTCACATGACGTTTTGAGTCTTTGAGTCAAAAATTATTTTCAACCCCATTGGGGTTTTAAAAAATTATTTCAATTTCTCTCATTGCCTTTCCTCAAATTGAAATCCTAGGTAGGCCCCTGATGAAAGTCTAAATTGTTGAAGCTACGAACGCAGTCTATAAACAAACGTTTTCAAAATACGCCAGCGTTGATCACTTGGGTTGAATTGCAGTCAGTTCAATTTATAGCATTACCCAAAGGAGACAATACTATTACCTCGTATGTAGGACATTAAGGACATGCATTTAGAAGCAAGATGTTGTAGTTGTAGTGTATTTGAAAAACCTTGCAGAATTTATCTCAACAATGGACTACAGGCTACAGTAAGAAACCTTTCCCATTCACCAATCCCAAATTTAAAATTATTCAGCGACATAATTTTACACTTCAATATACCATAAAATTCTCTGAATTTTTCTCTACGCAACATTGCATTTTGTTTCTAGATGTTATCAATCAGTGAAATGAGTTTAGTTTTTCACTTGTTTCCTTACACCTGCAAATTTTAAACAATAATGAATTTGACGCCATAATTTTCATTTTTTAAAAATTTTGAAAACAATATCTACTTTAGAAATGTGCCCTATGGCACATTGGTAGTATTAATCTGCTCATTAATTGCACCGGTGTTGAAACTTGCATTAAATTTTGCACATTACCAACCAATTACTTCGATCAATTCGTACCTTAGTCAACGATATTGGCAAAGTAAAATGTATTAGTGGGTTATGCGTAAATTGAGTAGTGCATTTTTACTACCCCGTGGGAACGATTTGTGTGCCTGATTGAAAATTGAAGACTGTCATATAACTATATTTCAGCCTCAGACTTATTCAAATATTTGTAAATGTAACTAAAGTGATCGTTTATCAAAACAAATATAAGATTATAGTTTTCAGATTCAGATTATAGTAGATTGTAGTTTTCAGATGGAATGTTGTAGAAAAGAGAAGGGGCTGACTTTTTGAAGCTCGATGCGAACTCACGATCAGTCGAAGACTTACGGCCCCAACGGAAGGGCCTGAGCAATCTCAAACCCGGTTGGAACCAGAACTCAAATAGTATGTAGTACCTCTAGAGGCGGTAACGAGCCGGTGCAATGTATGAAATGGTGTTGCATACATTAATAAGTGACTGCAATTAATTATCGCCAGAAGGAACTTAACAATTTGTACTTTCATTATTATAAGCTCGGTCCCGAACCCGTCATTTACTGGTTTTTGTCGGGTCTCAACCGTTCCATGTCTACTGATAGTAGACTCCAAAACGACGATTCAAGTTTAAATAAATTCTAGAGAAATTATACTCATACTTTTCTCTCCCTTCTGTTGAACGCAACAATCGCTTTCTCTACTCATGATTCCACAAATCACTCATACATTTTCTTGATTTCGAGACGAAAACGTGAATATAATATGTAAATGAATTTGTTGTACGAATTGCTTGATTCGATGTGACATGAGCTGACTGACACAATTAGGTAGTCTGATTTGCATTTTGTTAGTACGATTCTAATACGAACTTCAAGGTGGTAAATAAATTGTGCAGAGAAATACTAATCTTGCTTGAGTTATTGTGTGTAGTGTACGTAGATGTTGAGAGACGCTACCTACCTTACCTCTACATAATAATGCGTAATGTACTCCCTGGTTTTATACATATTCCTTGGGGATCTTTGAATTGTACTTGTACATGTCGTGATTTGAGATGGATGTTGATACCATGATGATGCCAAACTATGTGATATTATGTAGTATTTTAATGCACTGACACTATGATACAGATGGTTCACTGTATGCGTTACGAGTAGCTCTGGGAAGTCTTTCTGCGAGTTCCTGTCCTGTAAAAGCGAGGGTTGGATGCTGATGGGAAACTGATGTCGAGAAAACATCTAGGAAGAAGTCAGTCCATTTAGATGAGATCAGATCACATCAGAAAAGTTTTCTCTGAGCTTTCTCTGTCAAAGTCTGCACTTGCGATGCGATTTGAAGTATATGTATAAGCACGTATGTATGTATGTTTCAGTTTACAAGTGTAGGGTGGATATGTTGGCAAAACTGGTAAACATGGTAAATATTATGTAGAGCCTACAACAAGCAAGCACAGCGCACAGAATATAATTCCTAGTCTCAAAGAGGATTCACTACTATTACGATATAAAGTGGAGGAAAACCATTTCAAGCTGGCAGTATGCAAGACAACATTATACACCATTTGCCATTTGCATGACATGCCATTAGACTATTAGACCATTAGGGTCAGACGTGTAACTGAATTGATTCGACTCGACTTGACTTTGCAATCCTTCAACTATTCCTGGCTTCGACATCTTTTTCAACGCACACATTCTATTTGTACTCACATCACAACCCAGATATCTAATTCCACCAAACCAGATTTACGTATATTTTGAAATGTGTACTATCACACAGAAATATTTGACAGAACCGATCAAAAAATCTAAATTGCATTTAGTTGAAAAAAGTAAATGCAAATAAAGAATCCTAATTTTATTGTTTTCAATCATGATTTTATTATTGCGGACAACCGGAAGCATGAAATTCATTTTTGATTATTAGATTTGCTAAAGATAATATTGAATTATTGGTTGATATGTTTTGTTGACTTTCGGTAAAAGCAGCCAAGTAATTGAAATTACGAAATTATACACAAACAAACGTTTGTTATGTAGGTAGTTGATTTTGATTTTAGTTTCATGTAAATAAGCTCTAGGATGTAAAACTTTGTCTTCCAAACCTTTGACTCAGTAGAATTGCCATTAGATATTCTATTATACTGCAGATTCTTGCCTAGCCTATTATGGTGAAACTCTGACTTGTAATAATGGTTGGGTAGACTATAGTCTCACTGCACATTAACAATTGTAAGATATACACTAGTAATATAAAACTAATTGTATAGTCGTAGTTAGAAATAGAAATAGTTAATTTGACGTAGGTTTACTGTAAGGGAATCGATTTGGTTTCTGAGACAATGTTTACGAAGGATACTAATAATATAACAAAGTTTATATCTCTTGCTAATTGTTAGTACGACAGTACAAAACAAATAAACCATTTGTAACGGTCCAAGGAAGTAACGAAGCGAATAGTTTTGTGAACTATGACACGGCAAAATCAATGTGTCATGCATACATCCACTTTGACACTGTGTGTTAGTACTAAATACTTAGATTACATGTACTATCAACAATACTGATTTGAAATATTCAAACACTGTTGGTCTCCCAATTCAAAAGTTGACTGTCTTTGCTTTCCAACAGAAGTGAAATTCACATAATAGAATTTAGAATGCATTGAATATTTGAGGCTGTACTGATACAGTAGTCTTTCTAACATCTAAAAATTTTCTATAACATGCAAACTTAATCTTACGTAAGTTCTCACCAGTACGTGTGTCAAATTGATTAAAATATATCTCAAACAGTTCTTGAGTTATCAGCGTGAAGGACGGACGGACAGTTTTGACATTTCCATAAAGTAATTTTGTTACCTAATGTTGCGTTTAAGTGTCTATGTAAAGAGTAATCAGACATTTGCCATAATAATATTCAAAATTAAAGGTTGGCAAGCAAATTAGCATTTCATTAGTGGAAATGTACAATAGTAAGTATTATTACTTTCTCTTAATTGAAGTAATAATCTTCTTAAAATGAAATGCATAGCAAGAATACACCAGTCTCACGTTTTAGTACTTGTGATAAGATAGTGCATAGTGATAACTCCTTGACCAAACAAATAGGCAATTCCACGGTAGAATTTATTATACTGTCAGTTACCCACCTATTTAATGAAACCACTACATATTTGCGTACGAATCAAAAAACCTGTGGTGAATTTGAGGCTGATTTTTCTTATAAGAAAACAAAGACCTGGACGAAGAAAGCATGTTTGGAAGGACACTAGACTCGATACACTGTAGGAAGTCGTTCAATGGACCTACTCAATAAACTATAATTTGTGTTCCCTTCCCTAAGTATGTAAATGCACTGATGATGGGATAATGCTACAATTTTCCATTCTTAACTAACCATATAGAATTATAAGCGTTTAATAAGCCATTTGATAATATGTAGCGTTGATATTAGTAGTTGGAGAAAAATCAATTGCGTGGCTCAATTATTCTCATCGATTTTCGGAAGGAAATCTGTTAGTGAGTAGAGTAGGTAGTAGTATCGTAGTATACTATATATTATAGGCACTTGTAAGTATACCTACCGCCACCGCTGGAAGATCAGATATCTACCAGAGTTTTAGATCAATAATAGTTCCATTCAAGCAGAGTTCCACTACTATTTCCCCATTTCAAAAAATTGCAACCTCTTCATAGATCCCGAAAGCTTTAACAGGTAACTCTTATAGCCACTATTCTCTTCCGCGTACGTGAGCGACAATATGGAACATCACAAAACGAATTTCTGGAGGTAAACAAAGCGTAAAGAGCTAGGTCACAGTCACAGCACAGTCACAAATAATTAGATCATGTTTGTTCTACGTAGCAGAAAAATATCTTCTATCTTTGGAGTATGTAGGTTAGGTTGCATCACTATTCAGTATTGAACAAGTAAATACATACTCCAATGAAAAAGATATACTGAGAATCATAATTACAAACTAAAATCATATTAATAGCATTCTTAATTGTGCAATTGATTGTGGACAACATAAAGCTGGAAAAGCCATTATGCCTTGAGATCATAATTAGGTAATCTACAAAGGTATATATTGGCTACTTGAGTGAGTGTACGCAAACAAATAAAGAATATAGTCTCAAGAGAGAATAATACAACACATTCCAACATTCGATAAACATTCGCAAGCGATTTGAGGGCAGCGTACAATAATATACCTAGATTTATAGCATCAAACTAAAAAAACTGGATCGGTAACGGTCTAGATAGGTATTTTGGTATGCTTTTCATGTATCGTTCTTTATGAAAACGTATACAACATGGATGACGTATATGGCATAAAAAACAAAAAGTAAAACTTAGCCGAGACAAAAAACTACCACGCTAAAGGATTACCCAAAGAAGCATATTAAACACATTATTTTACACGTCATTAACAAATTACATTTAGACAAAATCATATTACGCCTACATCAATCACAAGACACACAAATTACCGAAATTGTACATTAACCTGCAGCAAAATCACTACAATGCTGATACACTTTTTTCAAACAGTTCCCAACAGTTCACATGCAATTCCAGACATTTACTTACTGTCACCATGACAGAATGAAGCGGACATACACACTGATAAGCACAGACTTATGGTATAGCGCCATAATTTTACTTGTTTTTACTATAAAGACATTGACACACTACAAAAGTCACGTACACGTACACAGTTAACATTTTCCAGCGGACTAACCACAACAGGGAGACACTGAGAGTGTGATGATTGTGGGACAACACACTGGAGCTCTAAAATTACTAGCGTTTTGATAATGACAATTACAACTATTGAGGAGATTTTTGCGGCAGCTAAGGGTGTTATCCAACCAGAGGCAGATTGTACGGGATTTGCGATTTGAAATGATTGCAGAGAGATAGAGACAGAATGAGAGAGATAGATAGAGAGAGATAGAGAGAGGAACTCACTAGAAAAGAGAGGAGCAACAGTTGTTGTTGTAGCTGCTGCTGACGATGGTGCTGTTGTCGAGGTTGTGGTTGTGGCTGTTGTTTCTGCTGAGACACGATGACGAGTACGAGTCACAAGAATTCACAGGAGGCTGAGGAAGATGATAGTAAGGAGAGGCTAGCCTGTTATTAGCAATCTGGACTGAGGGTCTCCATTTACGATAAGATGAGGAACAGGACATGGAAAAGGAAGGTGACAAGGAGGAATCTGGTTGCAATTGTGATTGTGAGTTGACTCCTCTCATTGTCACTCTCGATGTCCCATTTGTTGGCTTTGGGGCATTTGCACTGCACACCTGCATCTGGTACTCTGCAATCAGAGACCATTGATCATCACCTGTCAGCATCGATGAGCAACATTGACCTTTCCACACATACAACCACTACACACAACAACACACAGCAACCAACCCCAAGTCCACCTTGTCCACATTCCAATCAAGTCGTCCTCAAATCATCCTACCTCCATTTACACACATTCCAATTTCACCACTCACTTATTCAATCAGTATCAATGCCCTAGTCATTCTTACACAATACACATAATTAACTTCACAGCTACAACACACGGATTCATAGGATGTCTTCTTTCCATTCCTAAGAATTCATTAGTTATATGTCCCCCAAAATACTAGATCCATTCATTGTCTCAACTTCTTGTTAGTCAATACCAAAACTAAAACGTATTATAGAGAGCGAAAAGGAATCCGCTGTGAATATTTTCTATGTGCTAGGTACATAGATTTTGAAACAACGAATAATGTCTGTCATAATAATAATTTATTGGTTGCTTCACTGTTTGTACATCTTATAAGCAAAAATTATGTAGCCCCTCTATTTTTGTTTAAAAATATTTGTCTTTCAAAGCTATGGTCACAGAAAATTTAATGGTGTATATACTTAATCCATTCTTCCGATAATATTCAAATACGAACTATTCGATATGGTCCCTCAGTCCTTCCATTCAGAAAAAGAGTATAAAATAAAAGGTGCAAAAAAGCTTATTTTCTATATCTATGTCCTTCACAACTTTATTTTATTGATATTGTATTAATATTCTCAACGTTAAGCACTTGTATGAGGAATGACACTTTCCAAAAAGTCTCATTTTCTGATAAGACATAAGATATTTAGATCGGTTTTGACCGGATGCCGTCATGTTTACAAAATTGCCTATCATCTTACAATTACATTCTCACATTTCTGCAAAACAAGTAGTAACTTTCCACTGTTTATAATTATTATTATAATTCTATCCATCGTTGATTGGCTCCCTAATTAATTTCATCTATTTGGCATTTCTCGGTTTTGTGTAAGCAATCACATAATTCATAATGGTAAACTACGTAATATATTGAATTAATGAGAAAACGACACTATAATCTATACCTATTACTTTATAGTGCACGTTATTTGGACAAAAACGATAAACTGGTCAGTGGTCACTCACATTATATACTCAAAACTTTCCAAATTCTAGGCACTAGTATGCACAGAAAGTGTGAAGAAAAATTTGGACAATGGGCAACGTTGAATTTTCCACAAGAGTGGCTAGAATATTATGTGAGGGGAAACAATGTGGGATAATCTGATCATCTTGGATGCAAACAATGTGTTCTGAGTGTATACGTCAAGCTGGTAAGATGAAAAGTGGAGATGAGACTTAAATGTATGTGCCGACGAAGCAATTTTATTAGTATTGGGATCAAGTAGTACTCTGCATTAAATTACGTTTGCTGGGATCATTTTTCCCAAGCTGAAAGATGCTCTCCCTGCAAAAGAGAAGGACTTTTGAGCTGCAGGGAGAACTTTAGGTGGATTTAACACTCTCGATAAGTTCGCCGCATTTTTGTATCGCGACAAACTGGGGTTAAGCATATTATTTATTGTAGCAGAATAAGAACAACTTCCCACTCTGTCCAAACACAGAGAGACTACACACACAGCACACTTCAATGTCTGCCTACTTTATAACGCAAATACATTTATCAAATAATATAACAGTAGAATTCTGGTAAAAGTTTCCTTAGCTTCTTTTCTTACGCAATATCTCACAACATATTTTTCTATTTCAGTAAAGCGAACACCTGGTAGCATATCTCTGGCTTGAAGAGCCACTCAGTATGACTCCACTTTTTGTATTAGAAATGTCAATAGAAAGCTTGCATGAGTTGAGTAAAGAGAAGAGTAGAGAAAAGTTTGCACTAAGTTTACTAAATGAAACGTCGTCAAGACCTTTTGCCTTGTAGAAAGACAAGTTCTCATTATTCTTTTTGTTAGTTCTTCAGGTTCCTTCCTCTGATGGACGAGATGGACAAGAAAAGTCAATACGACAATGCTCAAGTGCAGAACACCCAGCATATTTCTAATCTTATTTATTGAGAAATGGGTTTGACAATAAATGTCTACCTCTACACCAAGAGCATCTGCATTAGCCATTCTTTTAAGTTGTACTCCTTTATGTAAATACAGCCCAGTCAGAAGGAAAACTTTAACTTGCCTTACAAGTCTGTGGAATATAATTCGTCATATGCGTTATTGCAAAATTTCTTTTCAACTTACAATTAAAATCAGCTAGGCAAAAGCGTTCTACAAAATTCAGGGACGAGACAAATCCATTCTTGTTGCCACTATGCCACATACCTAAACAGTTTGTAGAGCTACACATCTGTCCCAAACGACATTTATATTCGTCTATACATGTAGTGGCACACAACAGCTATTATGGTACACTGATGAAAGTACGGTTAATTGTGAAATAGCAGGACCGTACAGTATAATGCATGGAGCTCGGAGGAACAATACTTCAACCGTATTGTTTTTTCACTGACTGAATATTGCCACTGGCCATGTACTCGTAGTTTATTTACCTATTCAAGTTTTCCTTTTAGTTGCCTTTCATTTCATCCAAGACGTACTGCTTGTACTTCAAAAATATGGAAGGTAACTTATCATTTGTATTATATCCGTACTTACTTATATGGTTAGATGTATTTTATTATGTTAGTTCTAGCCCAATCTCCTAATGCACATTGATATTTGATATGCACTACATATAATTTAAGGCTCTTAATACAATAATCTTTTCCAAAAATATTAGCATGTCTTATTTTTTCCTTGCTCATTTTTTGAGTGATTCAGTGCTTTGTGCTTGTTGATAGTTCGCATATATTTTTGGCTGAAAATATCTTTATGCATTTAACGAAATTATTTATTTTTCAACTACTTACGTTTGTTATAGTATTAAATTATAAGGAACCATTATTCTAATTTGGTCCTGACGATGGTAATGGTAACGGAAATGTAAAAAATAATTTCATTAATGTGAACAGTTTTAAGTGTAGAGTTTAAAAAAGCTTATAAATTCAATTTAGCATAATATTACTTTTGATAATATAATTTTCTTATGTGGATTAAATATTATGAAAATGTCGACCATAGAATGGTGACAAGACGGAAATCATGCACCTGTAAGTGCTCTGCACGTCCTCATGCAGATGTTGAAAAGGTGTGAAAAGATTCCAATTGAAAAACCGAGAAATCTCTGCGTAACAAATAGGAATGAGAGTACGTAGTTGAGACTTTTTGTACAAAACGGAATAAAAATATGAATGTATTCGGAACTATCGGAACTGCGTAGATATTCATATTATTCTGACTGACGTCAGTTGCAGACGACATTTAACGTGTGTGTGGCAGAATAAGTATGACCAAAGTTGTATACTCCTTGCTGCTGGTCTATCATTACATCTACACTGTTGATTTTTTGAGAAATACAGGAGAAAACACTCTGTGAAAGTATGCCAATTTGCTGTTGGCCAGCGAAAAGGCTTACTATTAGTGGCTTTGTAAGATTTAACAATATGACATTTTTCTGCTGGAATAAATAGGCTGATTCGTACTCTGCCACGTCTTTAGAAATAATAACAAGTACATTTCGGTTGAGTATGAAGGCACTTTGCTGCACATTTCCTGTAGTCGACAGAATTTCTTGCATTGAATTGTGTCCATGCAATCATAAACAAAAGGCGAGCAGGGAAGGACCTAACCTATAATATGCGAATGCTCTCTCTGGGAATGGAATCGTAGTGTGTGTCCGTTTTAGTAGCTGGCATTTTGATAAGCAACTAGGTTAATATTAGACTTTGTCCTGCACAGAACTTGTTCACTGCATTCCCTATTGGACCTCAGTTCTTCGGAGAGATCGTGACTTTACAGAATTCAAGAAACGGTGTTAATGCCAGCGTTCGCAGTAACAACAGAGAAACGCAAATATCCCAAATGTCTACTGCGTAATTGCTTTGTTAAGATGCGACTCCATGTACTGCGGAACACATACCTTCATACTGTTTGCAGAGCCGAGCTGTTTACAAATTCAAAATGTAAGCCTTCATTTAAGGAACAAAACTTTCTGAGAGTATTCAAATTCGGCTTTGCTTTTTCATTCTCTACATTTAACTTATGCTAAAATGCGTCAACTTAGTGACTCTTCTTTTAACTCAATTATATCATAACATCCCTACCAACAAATCTGAAATTTAAATCTGAGTACATAATAAAATAGACTAGTACGAAAATAACAAGACTATAAAAGACAACAAGTAATATAGACAGAAATCAATAGGGTTATATGTAAATGGTTATTCTCCTTACCAAAATCCGGACTGCATATAAAGTTGCCAATTTCTAAATGAACGTAACAAATCAAAAGAAAAAATCAATAACATATTTGCTAAAGAAAAATTATACGTAACGCATAATGATTGCTTTTCTACTATTACATTTGAATTTTTTTACGTAATATTTGACATGAAATGCGATGTTAATTGTATACATAACGTTCATTGGTGTTGGCAAATTGAGTAGATGGATATTTTCAATTTTCCACGATTATATATTACAATTTGGAGACACATCAATCACGTTTAGAGTAGGCAATAGTAAAATATTACATTCTCAAACCAAATAGAAAATGATCATAATATGCTTGTGGTTTATTGAATTGAACAGTTTTGATCAAACAATTCATTGCAAGGATTCATTGGTTTAAAATACGACAGATACGTTTTCATTATGCAAAGAAGAATACATTAGTGTATTATTACTACAAAAAGTACCACTCCGTTTCAACGTCTTTTGTTGACAAATTCAGATTGGAATTGGAACATCAGAACGTAACTTTTTGCTTCTATTAATTACTGCCAATTACATCGCATTTCATATAAGACATATGTACAAGTAAATCATATCAGAAATCAGAAATAAAATAAAATAGAACGAATAAAATTAATTCAGGGTAGATAAATACTATTCAACAACCTAACACTACAATACAAAAAAGTTAGAAGCAAAAGAATAAGAAATGAAGCGAGATTCGAAGTACCATAAAATAGTTAAATATACGCATACGTGCAGTGAATGGATTATTCGATGATGATGTTAGATACATCGATAAATTAGAAACTGTGTCTACTTTTTAAATATGTCACATACAAATTCAATTAATAACTCTAATAAATTACAATTTGTAGTAGAAAATTGAAAGGTATACTCAGTTTGGGTTTGGATGTTCAATTGTCTGGGTTGTTCTACTTTCGTGTATTTTTATGCTTCACAATGTTTTTACCTCGTTTGGCTTTTTGATTTCTGTTTATTACTACAAATCACGTTGCGTTATTATAATAAAACGAGTTGTATGCGTACACTCGGTACACGTACACATTGTAATAACACACGCATGTATTCATTGTCTTTTTTGAATAAGTCAATGTCAAAAATGACAAAGCCAAGGAGAAAAATATCCATCATGCAATTGACATTATACTTTATATCGTCAATAAGCTCACAAGCAGAAGCTAATGGAATACCTAGTGTATTGGATCAATGGATATTAATTATGAAAATACAGTAAATTCCTACCAAGCTGTACTCATGTAATGGATACGTTACCTGCCTTTGATTGAGGGACGGGAAACTCATTCTTTACTGGTATTAGTGTAATATGCACCTGCCCATGACGAGACAAACACGCCTAACCTAACCCAACACATTCTCGTGTATTGTGGGAATAGTTATAGAGGGTAGTGCGGGTCGAAATTATCGAACCCACACCCGCAGGGAACCTGCACGAGCGAAACCAGCACCCGACACGCACCCGCAAAAGCTCGATAGAGTAAAACTCGCACCCTGCCTTCACCCGCAAAAAACCGTAAAAAACACATAAATTCATAAAACTTGTGTATTTACTTTGAATCTATTGAATTTGTGTCTAATTTGAATCACATGCAGAGTAATTCATAATTCGTAAACTACTACTGTGTGTTGGTTGTTTGTGCCATGTTAAAGATCCATGTGCTATGTATACAACTAATTCATATGAAAAATAAAACCCGCAAATTTACTAACTTTAAAACCCGACCCGCACCCGCAAATTACAAAATTTTTAGACCCGCACCCGCGCTACCTCTAGCTCTAGAATAGTAGTAATTATTTTCACCATACATTTTTGTTAAAAGTGTGTTGCAACTATACGTATAATATGAGAGTCTATGTCACATTGGTGCACTTTTAATATACATTCTACCTTTCTTTGATACAATCATCTTCAATAAAGCAATATATAACTTATAACCTAAAAATTAATTTCTACAATGCAATTTTTCAGCACAGACAATTAAAGTTTCTTGGATTTTTTAATGTATATTTAAAACCTTATTTAAAAATTGAATTATGCTTTTTATTTTTACCATCTTCAATTTAAAATACGATTTTTCAAAATATCTATCTACCTAAGTATAAGTATATAATATTGTAGTTCATTTTTTGATATTGTATTTCATTTTGACCACTGTTGAATTGACTGAAAATGATAACAATCGATTGAGCCATATTTGAAACAAAGATTTCCAATTTTAAATAGGAAATGATGATTGGATCTACTTTCTCTGAAACAAGCATTGACATAAATCTGCCATTTTCATGACGATCAAATTTTAAAACACAATCATCAATGGCACATGGAATTATCAATACAATTCGAATGTAAATTCTCATGGTATGCATTATTGTGAATGAACTGACTGAGATTTATGTTTGTTGTTATAAAAAATTCACGAAAATATATAGTAAGACAATGTTACCACTGCACATGTATAGCAAGTAGGTGTGGAAATTTGAATAATATAATATAAAACTGTGTTAAGGTAGCTATAAAATAACACTGGATTTTATATCTCTACACATTTCATATAGTGTAATGTCGAGAAATATGAAACTCCCTTATAATATAGACTTCACATTTATCATTCATAATATTTAAAAACTAGCTGAGATATTATGTACTACCTAGACTACCTACGTATGTATAATACTATAATACATGTTATTTGCTATAATATTATAAAAGTCGTAAGTATATGGACGGGTATTCTACTGGCAGGACAATAATAATATAAGCAAGGAGAATGGAAAGTGGAGTAAAGGACTTTGAAGTAATCTAAGGCAATGATGTATGAAAGATGATAAGAAGGGGAGGAGGAATAGACTTCAACGCATAATGAGCTTTCACTTGGAGTTCGTAGAAATTGAACATTGAATGCCTTTTAGTGTGTGTAGTATAATAAGAACCATCGTAGAATTGACTGACTCATTCATTCTCGCTTTTATATAGTAACACCATTGCTATAGTATCTGTATTAAACGAGCGAGTATTCTTAAGAGAAAAGTCGGTGCTTCAGTTTAGACAGACGATGATGTGGTAGAGTTACAGGAAGCATAATATTAAATGATCACAATGTACAACGTAAAATACTTCATAAAAACCTAGAATTTGTTCTACAGGATTATTTTTTATAAAAACTTTACACTTTATAAAGTTGCATATGCAAGTGTAATTCATTTATTGTGAGATATTTTAGTTGCTAATGCGATAAAATTATGCTAAATTTTTGTTTAGGTTCCTTGATATAAAGTGTTGGGAAAATATATTTCTATTTTAATTTTATCTACTTTGTTTTTGTGCTCAGTCACCAAGATAATTCGTGTTAATAAAACAAATAATAATAATAATTAGCTATATCCTCAAGATAGAGGCAATTTCATCATCAATACAATACATTTTGCAATTTATTTACATTTAAGAAAAATGTTTTAAAAATAGTGGTAATGGTATACAATATCAACTGATACTAGAGATTGCAGCTTCTATACAAGAAAAGTTACATATTATATCATGATTAGAAAAAATGCAAGATTCTCTTTGCATAAACGCTATAAAATAATTTTTATGTGACAAAATTGTAACTCTTTTAACATATCAGAATGTTAGAGACGATATATAATATAAGTTACATTTTTATGTTTTAGTTGATTAATTAACGAAAACTTGTGTCCCTGGTAAAGATAATTGAAGTAAAAACTTTTGCATGCGTCTCGTAGCAATTGAAGTATTTAACTGGTTAAAAATTAATAAAGACTGCCATGAAAACTTTCTGCGGAATCTCATTGGTGTTCTACTAGTAAGGGGAGGGTGTTGATAGTGTATTTACGGTACCGATCTAGTGTAAGTCTTTCTGTGAGAATTTTGTTGACTATGACTACGATTGTCATACAGATGCAACTTTTCATCATTGTGAAAGCTTCCCGTGGTATACTATACTTTTTTTATATTAAGGGTTTCAACGAACTACCTCTTTGCCAACATTCACTTAACTTATATTATTATGACAATAATTCTGATCACAAATGAAAGAAATGGTATATAACTCTTTAAAATGTCACATCATTCCTCTACACTCTTGGCATTTCCATGATCGTAAAAAGGTTTGCTCCAGAAAAAACGGATGAACGATGAGTATCCCTCAAATATATAATACATATAACATAGCTAGAAAAATATTATCTATAAAACCACACAATAATGCACCTCGATAATAATATACAGGTACAACAATGGCGCACCGGGCAGAGTGAAAGTTTTCATAAGAAATATAATTGTGAGTGCATAAAAAAATTCTGTTGAAATATAGGTACATACTGAAGTTCACGAATCGTTTTCTGTGATATTTTTGCCCCAATTTTGTGAATGAATTGTTAGCATTTAATAATAGTGGGTTCAATTTCCAAAACTATCATTCCTTCCTGCCTTAGCCAACGGCATATTTTATGAACAGCCCCAAATAGAGGCATTGCGTGATTCTTTTTCCTCATTTCATTTGCCTCGTGTTCATACAGACAAATGTTTCTTTCCATACCAAACTACCAAATGTATAGATCTAGTATTCCTTAACCCATCAGGAAAATTACGTTTCCTTTTCTACGTTGTGCTACGCAATTGTAAAATTGTCTCAGCAATAGATTCCCTTCGCAAACTGACTTTCCTAGCAATTTTATACCTTACTTAATATAATTGCTTCTCTTCTGTCTTCTATTCTGTTTGCAGTGCATGAAATTATTTGTCTACCTATTTGGAACATTGTGTCATAATATTTATTTTGTCATGAAATGTATTCAATCTTACCGTTCCTTTGCGTAAATCTGATAGTTCTAGCATTATCATGTGATTCATGTGTGCAAGGACATAGCTATGTGATCATCATACTTACCCTGGATTTGTAACTGTGTCCTCAATCATTTGAATATAATTCAATTTTATTTTCCATACCAAGTTACATCGTGATGGAAACTACATTGCTTTTCTCAACTACCTCCTCACGCTACAAAAAATCGAACTCCTTATACGCTTTCACGAAATGAATTTGTTTTGAATCCAAACGAAAACATAGCATCGAATCTCATTAACTAAAATACAAAAGAGGATAGAGCACCGTGTGAAATAGAGAAGTATACACGAAAGTTACATGAAGAATATTAAGTTTCTTTCTATAAGAGGAAGCAGAACAAGTCGAAACAATAAGGACACAACATTATTCTACTTTAGTGGTAGTGGTAGCTAGTACGAAGACAAGATGTCAAAAAGGATGGTTTGTTTGTTCTATTCCTGTTACATAAAATAACAGGAGTGGTGGGTAAGGAATCAAGTTAAGAATACACACTGGAGGCAGACAGATGAAAACGAATAGATTACATTCTGACTCACGAATACAATGTTGTTACAGATATTTTCATTACGGAGATATTATCGGAATATTCTGCATTAACTGTTTTCAGAGAAGATTAGTGATTAGTGAGTGAATAAGTAGCCATATTATATACAAGTACGAATAGTCAGATTTCAAAGTTTGAGTGGTAGGCATAGAAATATTTAGAATGAGAAGACAAGACAGCAAGTAATTAAGTTAGTAGTATTTGTTAGTAGTGACGGAACTGATAGTTATAGAGAGTAGTGGTAAGAAACGATAGATACTGAGAGATAATCTAATTAGTAACGCAACACGAAACACAAGTTTTGAAGAAGGAGATAGCTTTTCTACGATAGAATAGTTACAAAGTAGTTACAACGTAGATAGATGAATTGAGAGTGAGTCATTGAGTCATATTTGAGTCTTTCTTACCGATGCCGGATAACGTTGCCTCATCACTGCCACAATTGAATCCTAGGTTGACTTGCATACAAGAGGAAGAATGCATGGTCGGCTTACCTGAAATAAGATAACACAATCACACGACTCATCCCATGCCATTTCTTCAACAGACCTGAAAATTGTTCTTAAATCGAACCTTTACATTAAATCGCAGCACTTTACTGACCGTAAAAAGTTTTAAAATATTCTCCTACCTTTTTCGTCAGTGCGGTGTAAATATCTCCTTTTATGCAAAAATTAATAAAAATAAACTAATGTTTGTCCCGGCAATACATCCATTCATTCATCTCTGTCATGAATAAATTAAACCTGCAAATCATTTTACAATTTTTTAAACGTCTGTCATCTTTCAGATTACGACAAGACATTTGTATACTACATGATCATACAGAAAAACTATATGATTGCAGCCCAAGTATGTAGAATCATAATGAAGTCAGAAATTATACAATTTACTGTTAAATTGCCCGAAAAATTTAAGGCAATGCAAAAAAAATCGCTAACGTCACATTGTACTTGTACACCTAGAGTAGAGAATACATACATTGACAGTTCAAACAGTTTTCAAATGCAATAATCATTTTACTCGTCTCTAGTTACGCAAAACGTTAAACTGTTCATCGAATGGAAAAGAAAATAACAATGTTTATCCCATTCCATTATCCTACACATTGTTTTTCAATTCATTTCAACCATAATACACTTTTTCAATCATTATGTATGTTTCTTCCAAAATAATAACTTTTCGTGACTGCTATTTAGATGGTCTATTTACATGTAATGTAACTAGTCAAGAATACTAAACGTAGATTCCTCGATGTCTCAAGAATCATTATGAAAATGTCAGTTAGGAAGGTTAAAGGCAAAATAACCGGTAAGAAACCCAACTCTCATTAAAATACTGTTGTAGTATACTAAAGAGATTTTGCATTAGTTATTTAGAAACAGGAACGGAAGAATACAACGCATCCCGTACAGTGCGATGTGCAGTGGCCCTATCACGTTCAGAAGACGTGTACACTACTGGACGATCATCTAATATTTCTAACTGACATAATGCATGTATTTACATGCTTGCACACAGTATGGTTTGACATTTATGCAATTGTAAGCGATTATAGTAGGAAATAAATTGCTACTGCTGTGGATGGAATACTAGCCGAGTAGAAAAGATATTAAGCATAATTATAAGCAGAACCACATTACTTATCTCGAGTATTACATATCAAGTAGGTTGCCATTGTGGAGCGTAGCTTTGCTGACCATCAATTATATTATCTAGCTTGGAAACTATAGTGTAGCAAACAAATGTGATTGCGGAACTTGGAACAATAATAAAATAACAAAACAAAAAATTATGTTACATCGCCATGGGTTATAGTTCTCTTCCATGCCATGCCTTTCTCCAAAACAGCGCATCCAACAGGATTCAATAAACCAAGAACGTGATGTGTCTTCAGTTTTGAACGCCACTCCATGTTACACATCTATGGTTTTTTAACACGGAAAAGTAGAAAATACTATCTGAGTGTTCTAGTTAAACTGCAATGCACTGTGCAAAATTAACTCTCCCAAAAGTTCCTCCCAAATCTAATTAATTACCAACAAATCTCTTTTGCTGGGTTTGGGACTGGGGTTTATCCATAACCTGAATCATCTTCAGTTGTTAAATTTTCAAGCTCTGTTGAGTTCGAAACATTTGCAGCTTTGTCCGCATCATTCCAAATTAAATGCAGACTAACTGCAATGCATGTAAGAATGTAATACTTTCCATTCTTTCTCTTTATTAGACTTTTTGTTGTCATAATACGCGGGAACGGTAAGCAGACTTTGTAGAACAGTGTGGAATAGTAGGTGGTTGACTTCTTATGTGCACAGAGTCCCGAGGATAGAAGAACTCCGACAAAACCGAATAGAGCAGTCAGTCAGCTAAGCAAAATAAATGGGACTATGCAAGCGTGAATCAGGGGAGCCATGGAAACTCAAATGAAAACATTCCTGACCCCCAAAACTAGTGGAAGTAGCCCCCATTCCTTTGTACAGGGTCTGCAAAGAATTGCCCTTTTCATTCCACGGCTACTCCAACGTTCAAACAACTTACATATTTTACTTTTCACTCTACCCTTTTCTCCTTTCCCACAATACTATGTAAACTCGTATTCCCTTATACAAACAAACGACTTTTCACAAGAAAATTTCAGATTGTGTAATTAATTATTTCCTTAAATAGAATTTTCGTGTTAAGTAAAAGTAGTTGTAGTTGCAACACACAAAGGAGAAAGTGAGGAGTATTTCCAAGTGAACCCTGTACGTGCTTATCGTGTTGTATTATACAAAGTGTAGATCTACTCCTTGTAGTACGCCAATGAGTTTTGCTACTATTCAGCTTCAGTCGGGTTTTGGTTCGGATTCAAGTCCTCTTTGCTCTACTAATAATATTCGTTACTGCGTGCGACATAGCTTATCTTTTCTATAACGCTTTCTTTCCTTAATGTGGAAGTAGTAGCATTATTTTAATAGGCAAGCGCCAAAAGGCAGTCTAGCACTCATTTATATGCCAACTGACAATGAGGTCCTAGCCAGAAACTAGCCATGTAGTTTGTTCCCATGTACAAGATAAGTGAAAGGCATTCAGACTTTTTGAGACGGAATTCTGAATAGTGCATGTGAACTATATTCTTCTTCCTTATGAATGCATGTGTTTGCGCCGGCTGATTTTATAGCACCATATATATACTACTCCTACTTTCATCAACACTTTTTCACTCATATTATTATTCCTAAAAGCAAGCATAACCAAAGAAAGTACTCCTTGCCTTGTTGTAACACTCTCTACATTTCTTAACTCGGTCGTCTCAGAATTAATTGCTGCTTTTCACCCATAATGAGCTGCCCTAACCAACAGACTGCATTAACAGAAGTATACAGAACGCACAGTGCCACAGTAAAATATGCCTACTCAGTAATACAAAGTATATTTATTCTTATATAGCAAAACTTATATTACAGGTGAAAATTTCAAGCTGTGTAATAATGTCGAGTCGATTGTAAACATTTTATTATTTTATTATTAGCAGTAGAATTATTATACGCAATAAATACTAAAACGGGCAAGATATTATGGCAAGAGGTGAAGAATCTGCAAACAACGTATATGATCCGTTGGTCATGCAATAAATAATTTTAGTGGCTGCACCAACGCATTTGATTACAGTAAATTACTTTAAAATGTTCACATGGCTATATATGATGTTGTGTGGAACAGCAGCAATGGGTGGAGATTGAGACGGCAATTACTTTCTACTTTTAAACCTTTAAGCTGTCCAAGCAAAACAATCTTATAATGAATAATCTACACACCACAAGTCAAAACATGTATTATCCACACATACCCTCCATAGCCTTGAATGAATTTGACCTTTACTACTGGGTTTTATTAACTGTGAAACGGTGGAGTCCAAAATAAACAACTCGTATTCATAAATTGCCCGATGCCAATACAAAAGTTCTTTTAGCTTAACATGAATGTAATTGGGATTCATGAAATTTTGATGTCTATAACTACAAAATTCAGCTGCGATAATATTTCTCATTAATGATGAGTGTTTTAAATTAGGTACAACTATATAGACGACTCAGAAATGAAAGTACCTATGAGACTCTCCAATTGTCCTGATGCTTAAAAGCATCAATACATGCGACTTACTCAAAACTAGATTTTCAGAATAATAAAATGCATTTTAATCATTTATAATATACATTACCACCACAATAAAAACTTCCTATTTTCCTATGGAGGTATCAGTGAAACAAATAAGACTCCTTCCTAAAAGAACTTGCCCCCTTAAAGAGATAAAATTATGAACCTATGTTTTCGAACAACTCCAACTGTTATTTTTTCGGTTGTATGTCAATTTTCAATATAACTCGACTTAATGCTTCATTTATCAATCTTAATGTAATATTAATTTACCAAAATTCTGAACTAGCCAATAGGGTTTACTATTAGTACTTTCCATACTGAGTGGTATAAGCATTCTGAGCGTTGTATGCACCTCCATAATAGTTCCTTTCAAACTAAAGATAGTTGCGAAGGTTTTCTTTTATGCTTACCTTGGTGCCTTAAAGCTTTCTCTGAACGCAAACTCAAGCCGAGACTAGACAGCTAAATAGACTCATTATGAGTAGTCTACACAACATAAAGTGAGCAGACAAATGAGCTGCTTTTGTAATACAAGGTGGTACAAGTACAAGTACAAATAAATGTACCGACTCAGTCTGCTTTTACAATTCCTTTCTCCTGAATAGAACTCCTGAATCAGAAAGACACTCACATAGGCAAGCCAGCAGCAAACAAAGTGACGTCACAGTCAAGTCAAGGCATAGAGAACACGTTAATAGTAATACGCTGAAACCGTCTCATCTCATCCATTTCATCGGTTTGGCTCGGCGATCACCCGCTACACTGCACTGTATACATCGTTTACACACATACAGCCGCACAATCATTATTGCGTTGAAATTCGGTGCTATGAAAATGCTCAAGCTAATACGTCGTAGTGTTTCAATACAAAAAACGGACGGAAGTGTGTGTCATGTAAGCGTGCTACTGTATGAGAGTGGACAAGCTGGCAGCTGATACTTAGGCTGAAGAAATACATGTCATTTTACATGTAATAATTGAATGTCATGGTTTCTATCTACCATACAATCGCTTCAAACAGTGAAATTTCAATCCGTTTTATTTGCAAATATTAAATGCTGTTGTATAATTTTTATTATAATTTATACTATTAAAAGGACTTACACTAAAGCTATAAAGTGATAACTACTACCTGATTTGTCACAATCATAAGATTCTATAAAGTTTGCATGGGTGTATAATTGTAAAGAGAATAAGTTAGTTTATCTTTACATAATTTGCTCAATTACACAACTCAGATTAATTCTATTCAAGTTAATAATAATAATAGAGAGAGAGAGTGCGTTTTTCTAAAAGTGAACGATTAAATTTACGTTTTTTGTAGCAAATGAAATGAAAAGGAATAATTAAATGTATACGTTGGACGATGCGTGCAGAATATATATTTCGGCTTTAATCATAGATGTAGATGTCCAAAGAAGCGTGAACGAGTAAGCAAAAGTTGTTGTAAATTGAACTGCGCATGTCCAAGTGAATTACGTAAATACGTAAAACTTATTTATTAAAGAAGAAGAATTTATCACTTAGAACTTATCGTACTATTTTTACGTAATATCACGTATCGTACCTATATCACGAACTTATCGTACTATATCACGTAATACGTAATCTCTCTAATATCAAACATTAATTTAGGCTTTTGACACGTTCATGTCAAGTCCTGCTGAGAGTTTAGAGAAAGCTACAGCCACAGCGTATGATGATGAAGTTGCAAAATTTAAAGAATGAAAGTCAACGTATTTAATATAATGAGAGATAAAGAGGGGAGACATGGAATCGGATATTACTGCAAGGAAACACACTGTAATTAAAAATTATTAGTGGGAACTGTAATACTTACATAACAGGTTACATAACAGTAGTACTGCGTGTTTTTGTTGACATTATATTTAGTATCGTTATGGTGAACGATATTCCATTCTCAGTATATCAGTCTTTGGCATACTAATTATAATTGTAATACCTATCTTTAATTTTTCGTACTTACATTTAGAAATGAAATCTAGTTAGAAGTATATTGTGTTGTCTTCAAAGAGATAATAATTATAAGAGCGACTTTAATGTACATGGTCACGGAAATGATATTATTTTACTCTTCACTTATACATTCAACTGGAGCATGCAAAAATCTTCAAAGGCTAAATTTAGCACAATGTAAATTACTTTTTGTCGAACATAATTGATCTCGTGGTGTTTCAGTCTCTTTCTAACAATAAGTAAGAAATAAATAATTTTAATGCATATATTATGTATCTTTGCCTCTTATTACACTAAATTAATAATAAATAAGCTCAAAATAATTCTGACAAAACTATGTTGGGCAACAATCCATTTTATATCAACTACTTATAAATTCTTTTTTATCTGCTTAAGCAGTAAGCAAGTAAATCTTCCGTGCCATAAGACAGCAAAATAACAAGGCGAACAGAAATAGCAAGACGTTTTCTTTTGCTTCAATGCTTAACTTCATTGAAGTTTAAAATGGAAGTCAAACTCTTTCTACTAAAATACTTCTGTTAATATTTGCCCTAAAAAAATCGAGAAACCATTTTACGTTGGTGACTTTGGCCATGTGTAATTCTTAAATGTATTTGCTTCTGCTCAGGGAAAACGCCTTGGATTTTCACATAGTAAATTTTGCACTGACATTATTACTACCTATTTACTGTTAGTATCACATTCGGTCATTTGAGAATATAGTATTTGTACCCATTCGTATTTACAAAACTCCTTCCAACGCTAAAGATTTAAGATCCTACTACTACTCTGCGAAAGAAACAATGTCCCTAACACGTTCTCCAAACAAGAATAATTCTTCTTACTTCTCCCTTTTACCACGATATGTCTCCTAAAAGTAATTTGTCTAATTGTAAGTACAAAGTAGTTTTCTCCTAGCTTTGTTTGTTGGTTCCATTGTAGTAAACATGTTTTTACTCAACATAAAACACTTTAGCGATCCATCCAAGGTGAATTTTCACATGTACCTACTGACATAACAAAAGTAATTCGAATCTAATCAATGAAGCATAGATCCTACTTTGTAAATTCTTGCTCATTTTATTACTAGTGTAGAAGGTAGGTGTTGGGAAAATTTTTGATTTTACAGAGTTTGCTTATTTTTACTTGATTTGTATTTTTATGTTCTTTTTATGTTATCGAGAAATGATTTTTATTCGCCGGGAATTACTATAGAATATAGGGAATTTTTTTCCACCAGCGAATAGGGGAAATACTGTTAAGCCTGAAAACCATGCTTCTAAATAATCTCTGAATTTCTTCACAACCTGGTAATGTGAGTTTCATGATTCATTTTATTTAAGTTTATTACCTATACATAGGCACATAAATCGTCTGTTCTCCAGAATGGACAATGCTTTATTCTCACATTGCTTTTTATATATTATGGATTGCTAAGGTGCAGTAAATATAGCTGAGGTTTCGATTTCGTATGTATTTGTATTCTACAGTAGTATATTGTGCAATTTTTAATTCTTACTGTATAAGTAGATGATTCTCATTCTCCGTTATTATTTACAGTCGCTATGGCCAGAGGATAAACATGAGACAAATATTAAATTTGTTGCATATTTTCTGCCAATAGGAGAGCAGAGGAATTCAACAATGGAATTTCGGAATGAGCTACTCCTAGCAATATCTCCTACGTAGGAATACGTAGATCGTAAAACGATATTATATAGATAAAAACCAAAGTAAAGCAAAGCTTTGGAAAAATATTAGCATAATGTACTATTTATCTACTATCTAATCGGAAAATTGTAACATTGTAGCTGCAAGCAAAAAAACACTGGTGCCTAGTTACTACGTTGTATATTTCTTCAACTACAAAGGACATAGGTGTATATTATATACTGTGTTACACAATACATACGCAGAATATTGTTTTTATGCTAGGTAGGTCTGCTATTAAATTTAACCACTCACCCAACCCAGGTAAGTATACATTATAAGGAACATAGTTTGCATACTTGCTTGTTATTATTATACCTTTTGAACAACAGAATACCATAGTCAATATAGTTATACTCCAAAAGAAGGAAAATACACTGAAAGTTCTATACCTGCTGTTTGTATAACAGTTTCATTCATAATAAAGGTTCCAGCTTTTCTTTTAGTCGATAGTTCCTGGATAACCAGAATTGGAAATCCAATTTACTCACATCACAATAGTATGATGGTTACGTATACAAACTTAGATCTACAATATGTGTAAGTATAAACCACATACAATAAAAGTGTTGAAAGTTAATTCAAAAGCAATAAATTATTAAGTCATAAATTACAATGAAATGAATGATTCATCATTATCATTATAAATGAAAATCTCAATAAAACATTACAATACAATAATGGCAACTCACTATTATTAGGAATACACTAAATAAGTTTTCGAAAATGCTAAAAATAAACTATTGCTGTCTGTATCAAGTGTGTACCCAGGATTTCTGTTTGGGGGGGGGTGGATCGCCATTGCAAAAAACACCAAAAGGGGTTTTATATAACGCCTTTTTCCGGAATTTGGGGGTAGTCACGTTCCCCTTGTGCTCCCCCTCCCCCCTCGGTACGTCCTTGTTCATGATCAGTGACAGCTGAACATCAAACTTTATAAAGCTAAACACAATAATTTTTCATTTCATTTCTATAGATACCGAACAAAGCTGTATAAACTTTTGTGCCAACTTATTGGACCATTTTACACGCAGGTATTGTTTGTATGTGTATAGTAAGCAGCCGCAGCCTCTTATACTTTACTTACTATGAGTATTGTTATTGGAACCAAAATTGAAAATTCAATTTACAAATATATTTTTGGAACAGAACTACAAGAACTGATTTGTAAGTGTGCTACTGTATTTGTGTCAAACTAAAATCGATACTTAGAGAAAGTTTTTGAAACAGCTTTTGAATCATTTCCCTTCCTTCTATTCTCTGATGTATATTTGTAGCACCTATACTTAAAAGTTATTCTTTTTTAAAATGAACCATATTATTAAAAAGAGCAAACAGTTGGCAGTGTCTAAAATTCCAATTATGATAAATTTGTATCCAATTCTCTTGGAATCGGAAGACGACGTTAGAAGATATCCGTTCCAACAAAAACCATGAAGGCAAATTTTCTTTGAAGTATAGTACATCACACAATTTGGGTTTCTATCAACCTTACAACGACATAGCTAATAATATATCTTGAAGATGACATGTGAGCATTTCTCTTTTAGATTCCCACTTTACTCTTATAATTTTGACCTTAATTCCTAGCAAAGTAACAGCAGGAGAAATGTAACATCATGCATAATAATACCTATAAAAGTTGCATCCACATATTATTTTAGATTACCGCATCAGTGTTTAGACAATCTTCAAGATTGCGATTTACATGTATCTCAACTTCTTTTGAATATTTTAAAGAAATAAAATATAATGCAACACAATTCTACAAAGGGAAAGGCAAGTTTAAAGAAATATATGACAACTAAGAAATATACGAACATTGCAAATAGTGTGATAGTAGAAAGAAAGTCCTGAGAATATTAGCGCATGCTTCTGTGAACGCTTTCATTTTTAACCCTTTTTGAAATTTGTCCGGAAGAAATGAGTGAAATGAATAGATTTTAAAAATGACTTTGAAACCTTGTTAATACCACATAGAAGCAAAGACCTAGCAAGAAAATCTCTTTTCACAGATATACGAAGCAATATACTCTGAACTACATAATATGCAAAGCATTAAAATCCTTGGGTAGTTTTTACAGAAGAACACTTGGCAAGCTCTTGTGCTCGACTAACAAAACACAGCCGTGAAAGCCACACCCCCTTCACAAATGCTGTTTAATGGGCAAATTCTATGCTAGTAGTAGTAACGTATGTAGTGTGAGAGGCCTACAATGTTGTATATTGTAAAGAGTTGTGCTATTTTCTCTGGCAAAGGCTTTTTCCTAAAAATTCTTGTAGGAAAAGAGAAAAGCGATGAGGCTGCGACTATGATGGAGTTGGAATGCCAGGAATGACAAAGGCAATATTAAATGTATATTTATATGAAACCCTTCAAATGAGCTATTCGTCATTTATTACTATATAGAACTGCCACAGTCACATGAAAAGAGAGAAAGTTACGGAATTTTTACAACTTTTACTTTTAAAATGCATCTCTAAACAACCTTCCTACCGACAAACCATACAATACCTTCGTACACTATATACATACATGCCATATATAAATATGGCAACTACTAACTTACGCTTTATTGTATTTTTCATCTGACCACAACTCTTTACTCGTCCGTTCTTATACTACAAACATATTACATAACAATATACCATCATTAAGAAAAACGTAGCAAAGGTGCACCACCGTCTTTCAGTCAAATCGTAACCTAACGCGTATTTTCGTAATAATAAGCTATCTATATATAACCTCCGGTACATATCTAGGTAAATATATATTTCTAATGAAATATAAACAAGGCTAAAAACTACACTCTTACATACATACATGCATAACTCAAGCATTCTCTCCGTGTACAAACTATATCAACATGAATCACTTCACTTTGGAACACTGCAACACAAACAGCCTTCGGTATAAGAATTTTCACGCAATTATTGTGTTGTGTATTTACCATGTGCAAACAGGGACAGCAAGTACATGGTTGAAATTGAATGTAACATTATTCGTCTAAAATAAAGTAGAGGGAATAGAGCGTTGTTAGTGAAGAAAGAGCCTACCACGGCCAGACGCTAGACAACTCGACTAAAAGAGAGAAGCAGCCAGAGAACTAACAAGATAAATAAAGTACGGTGTAGCAAGAGTCCCGTGTAAAAGGACAGCGAAGTAAATGAAAGTAAAGGGTAGAGGGGTTCTTCTTGTTCGCAAGGTACCTTCCACGTTCATACGTTTGAATTTGAAGGTGTTCTTGTTCTGGTAATAATACTATTACTAAGGCAGTCATCCATAAGGGACTGAATTGAGGATGTGGCGTATAATGTTCTCTCTGTGTCTACGTGTGTGTGCTTTGCCTCTATGGCTACAGATATCTCTAATAACCCTACTACAATACATATAGAGTGTGTTGGTGGTGGTAAAGGACGAGGAGAGGACTAAGGACAGTGATGGAGAGGAAACCGGGCACCAGGTACGCATGAGAACCGAATTCAGTGAGCGCACCGAGCAGAGGGAACTCAAACTGAACTCACCCACCTCGCAGCAGCCACCACCACAAGAAGAACAAACAAGAGCAACTGCAGCCAAAAGAAAGAGTAAAGTAGAGAGGAAGGAAAAGGAACCGGTGCCCAACAGCCGAATGTCTCTCTCCGTCTCTAACAACTAATATCTACTCCACTTCTACCCGAATTTAATACAACGACTACCTCCACTATTCCACTTCTACCTAAAACTGTGTCTATCTAATAACACAAAACACAATCTAGTCAAGCTATCACACAACCGCCTTCTAAACTCTGCATTATTATTATACCAGCACAAACACATACAAAAACACACACCTATGCTATTTAGCCGCGGCAGTCCACCATATCTTCTATCTACTACTTATGACTACCCACCTTTGTAGATATCTATCAACAGAATGAGAATATTATTACCTAGCAACTTATTCATACCACGTCCTGTTTTGGCATCGGACCGAGCTGTCAACAATATGCACAATAATAATACTCTTTAGCGTCTATACAGGTATACCAGGAATTCCATGTAAAGGACAATCGTATACATAAGAGTTTTACATTATATCAGCATAATAGTAGTAAATAGACATCCGGGTAGGTATAGTATCTGTACACTGACGTAGTAGTTGAAGTACTTGTACACGTATGCAACTTGTCTATCATTCAATCCGAATAAGCTCACAAATAATATTATAACATAAGTACACCGAGGAATAATATGGGTAGACACTTATGCATGTTCCAAGAACGACATGGCATGGGCTGAGTAGTCCATGCAATTGTAGAATGGAATTCTCTCCACTACATGGTTTATGTTGGAATACAAGTTGATATTGCATTAGGAGCTTGTAGTTTGCATTTGTGATACAGGACCCACTACTGTCATCGTTATATACATTTATAACTTTGATGTAGGTGGAAGGTACTGACACAGGACATGAGAGACGGATAGAGAGAGAGAGAGAGTATCTATTGTGCTTTGTTCACATTCTCCATCCATGTACATATACACAATGTAGCCTTCATCGATCCATCATTTGATAACCTTATAGCAGCAGGTCCAATTCAAGCACCGTTGTTACTCTTCCTCCTTCCTACCATTCGGTATTTGTGTACTACGAGCAGTTGTACGGAGTGACGAGAGCATTTAATGCAAAGTAGATGTGCATGCACGTGTTCATATGTGACTTCACTTGGGTTTACATACTAAATAATACTATTAAGGTATATACATACCTGTGTGTAGTGTACACTTGAGTGTCTATGACATTCCACTACTTATTCTGCCTATTTGTATATTAGGCTAGCGAATATTTCTAAAAGATCAAAGACGTAGATGGCATTCATACGAGAGTAGATGGGTTGAAGCTACCATACTAGTCAAGACGAGATGTATGCTTTTGCTCTCACAATTGAAAGTCCACAAGGACGAATTTCTTCACTGTGACAGGGAAAATAGGAAGATAGAAGACATAGTGCCATCAGGGAAGAAAGAAAGTAGAAGAAAATACAGAAATCTCGATGTCAACTCTACAGTGAAGTAGAATTGTTTCATATATAAGGGCACTTTAAAGTTGAATCCTGAACAATGGAATCGTCTGCAGAACAATAATTACTATGCATGAATATCATTACATTGTTTGACAAGTATTCAAGAGTTCTGTGTGTTCGTGTTGCAATACCAATAACTATTAGCTTTCACTGTCTCATTTACCAGTAATAATAAAAAACTCTGTAGACATTCGAATTCGGCCTACAAAGAGACAATATTCAGCAGGCATGTCTATTTTCGCCCCCACGTTACACTTGCAATACGTGTTACTACTTTCAGACTCTACCTACTGAATAACCTTCTAGCAAAACTTTGTGATTATATACTATCGCTGATTACGATGCATCTACTAGAAGCCCTGATTGTCTACTCTTTTATCTCATCTCAAAATAGAGGCTGTGATGCCAATACGGAAACAGCAAGGCATATCTTTATATTTATTGCGTCTATTTTACACATCTCAAGTAAAAAGCTTTCGTTCAGAATCTATATAGGTACTCTTCCTGGAAAGATCAAGGTAGATAATACATCCAGTTCTAATAATTATCTAGAAAATCAGAAATGCTCGTCGGCTAAATGCCTATTAGATTGTCAATGTAACTAAATCCTCTGAAGCGTATTGTATAAGTCTCTTGTGGATGCAAAGTTGTCCAATGGTCATTTCCTAATAGGTATGATGTACACATGTAATCATATCGAAAACAGATAGTAATCATTAAGCTCTAATGGTCATTTAATGGCATTCAACCGGCGAATTATTATGTACAAGGAGAAAAAATCATTTTATTACATAATATTTACTTTTTAACGATGAAGCTGAATGATTCGTCCAAATTGCTACAGACAATACACATGTCTTGTTTTATTTGTGTATATAGGTACCTACATCATTAAATTGTAAGGACTCGATCGCAGAAAAAATTATTTGAGATGGACTGCACTCGTGGCTAATTGCTACATGAATATAATTTAACGAAAGGGTTGCTTATTGGTAGCATGTAAGGTTACCTAAGATTCATCATAATTATTTTTTGTTGGTCCAGCAGTGGTTTCCGTCTGAACTACCTAGTTATTTCTTCAGAAACTTCAGATGTACTGAAAATGATGTCATTCACAACTTGTACATAGCCACTATTATTACTGCTAATACATAATACAAAAACTAATCTCATTATTTCCAAACCTATTTCCTAATGGATGAGGCAACACACCACCCAAGGATTTTGGTAGACTTAAAGCTGTATTACAATTATTCTTCCTCCTTCCTTTGTCCATAAAATGGCGTTTGCTCTCCTTACGCTACAATTTAATTAAACTTGCAAAACATATATAAATTGTTATTTCGCCAAAGCTTTCAAACAATAAGATGAAACTTCGAAGTACCTACGTGAAGAATTAATGTTAAACCCTCCTAAGCCGTTATATCATATCTGCAAGATTACAATGAAGGTTTGTAATTTAAAATTCTTCGACTTTTGTTCAATTTTTGTTTAAGTCAGTTTTTTTTTATTAAAGTGAAAACTTCAAGTCGTTAAATTTTACAAATTCTTGGAACACTACCGCTGCCATTCCTTTGTGTCACTAAATGTTAAAAATTACTAGCCGTGTCCTCTATAATCGCAAACGAATATCCCATGCTTGCTTGCTTAAAATTTCTATTAGAAAAACATATTTCCAAATATTGAGGAAATATAATTTTCACAAACTCGAATTGAATGAAGTGTCTACTAAAATAGTATACTTCCTAAACCGACTTCTAACAACTTCCAGTATGACATCCATCTATTAAAAAACGTAGAATAAACTAATTAAATTATATATTACTTATTACATTCATTACGATGACGACACATCTGTTGTGACAATGCAGGAGTAATATTGCATGTATGAGCTTGTAATATTTCCTTGCGTTGTTCTACTCGTATCATGCGTACAGCCAACATAACGCCATCATGGCACAGGTATGATGATTTACACAGACTTTTGTCCTCTCTCTGTACTTATTATACTTGTTCAATTAGTAGTAAAAGTAAAGCTATACCTAAATGCAGCAGCGGGCATCCGTCTGTTCCCTGTCGGGCATTTCTCATAGCCCCGTATAATATTCTAACATTCTCTCCACTTTACTCACATCACATCATAACATTCTGTAAGTGGGTTTACACACATCATTACAGTCCACACATTTTGAACAAAACACTCGCTAAAGTCTACGCTAGGTAAACTGTATTTTACTTATACAGTAGCACGGAGGAGAAACCGGGTAGATTTAGACTGATAATAATGGTAATTAAATTGTACTACGTAGGCAGTAGGTACATACTTAAAATGTTCCACAAGATCAAATATCTTCCACCTACTACTACCTACACAACATTATAATGTTATGTAGCAATAAAGTATAACTTCGACATTGCATTTAGACTATACACAATAATAATAATACTTTTGTACTATACCCCTAATATAAGACAACTAGTATATACAAGACACGCTGCTTTAAAACAGACAGGAAGTACATTCTCCGTGGTAATATGCATTAGAACATCAGAACAACATAATAATACCATCGTCGTCATCGTCCCAGCAGCAGTCGGCAGACATTTATAAGGAAATAAATGATCCGCCTATATACATAGAACATTACTACAAGACACAAGTGTACAAGTACACATTTCCCAGTAACAGTTTTACATGGAGCGGTGGTAGTGGTAGTTGAGTAGTTAGTGCATATTGCATACGTATATGAACTGTGAGGACTATATAACTTGTAATAACTCGAGTAGAAATCAAAGTATAAGAATAAACACATGTAATCATGTCTAAATTCGGGTTTCTGTACTTTCTGTAGGCAAAGCCAGTGTGTTTTGTGGAAAGTATAATATTCATGCTGCTGCTATGCTGGAGTCTCTGTGTGTGAACACAATGGAGTTGCTGGAGAGAGAGAAGGAAGGGGAAGAGAGAGCGAGAGAGTGAGAGGAAAGGCTGGGGAGCGGGCAGTGGCAGTGGCAGCGGCGGTGGTGGTGGAGAGAGTTGGAGAGAGACCGAGAAGCAGCTGGTGCCTGGAACGAAGTCTCACTACTTCTATAACTCTCTCTCTCTCGTGTATATCTTATAATCCTATCTTTCTACCACCACTACCACCACCACTGCGCTCTGCTCTGTATTAATACTTATTAGGGTTCCTTTACTTTACTACTTTTACATTACATGAATAGAATGGTGAATAAATGCTTGCTGCAAGATTCATACACATAGTAGTGGCAGTTCTGCACTCACATACACCTAAGTCACATAGGCCATAGAGAAATAGAGCTATTGCTGTCCTTATTGTTCAAGTTCTTCACTTTACTTTAGACACACACACGTACACGTAGTAGTACACATTATACACATACATTCATGAACAAACGAACCCAGGAACAACTACAAACTCCAGGAACTATACCAGGCAGCAGTATGTACTGGAGAGAAAACTCAACTCACATTAAACTCTTACATCTCATACGGCTTTACAGAGCATGGTACTACTTGCAACTACTTATATACCATCAACCATCTTCATGACAGGGCTACTCTACAATATATATACGGGAACTCTTTATAAGAAACTGCCTCATACACTTATTATGACAATCACTACTACTACTACTACATCGCCACTACATACTTTACCCGTTGTTCTCCGTTCTGCCTACTATCACTCTGCGAAAAATTACTTTCTTATATTGCACTTACTATTATTGTTTTATGCCTTTGTACCTATGTAGTACCTACTTGTGTATGTATCAGAAATACCTAGTTTATTCTGTTGTGTATATATACTTTCAACTTCAAAATTGCCTGGTTGGTCAGATTCATAATAGTATTACACGTACAGTAGTAGTGTATTTGTTAATTCTGACTGACTCTCTCTCTCTCTGAGTATATTGTAGCGTATTTTAATAACAGTTGGACTTCTCTCAACAATCCCCATGCAAAACTATCTACTTCCGTCCCACAAATATTACACACACATTGTAGCCCGAGCACAGGTCTTTTAAACCCAGAGCATGAAAATAAATGCATGGAGAAAATATGTTAGTGTCCCTTTAATTCGGTGCAGCATAATCGTATGTTACAACTTCTCACAGGCTTTCCTAATTATTTAGTGTAGGTACTGTTACTGCTATACGTGACGTATGGAGTACTTCTAAACATTACTAACAATAAATAACATAAATTTACAGAAACAAAATCCTTGGGGAAAAGTAACTTTCTTACTTGTTATGTAGCAACTATACTCTTTAGCGAAATTCCGCATATTATCTTATCAAAGTGTTTTCCCCAGATAAAAATTAATTTATGGACATCTAAGAAAGTAAGAAAGCATCAACTTGTGATGTAAAGATGACTTCTGAAGTTGTCACTGTAAATGAATGTTACTTTTCAAATGCTACACAATTTCAGCAAAAAAACTTGAGAAAACTTGTTTTGCAATACAATACCTACTACCTACATATAGTACTTCATATTATCATACTCTCTCTCTCTCTCTTTCTGAATTTGCATTTGTGCTTGCAATTCTGTACATCACATAGTAATGTTATCAGAACTTGAATATTTGTAGTGTGGAGTGCAGTATAGTTAAGTCAGGCACGTAAGTTAAGACGGACAGAACGTCTAAGCAATTCTTGGTTGTCTGTGAATAATTGATAGAATCCAGACATGATACGGACACACACATGACTTATTGTAAGATAGTGACATTCGTCGCAAGCTGTGATTCAATTCTGGAGGACTTACATTTGTACTCGTATTTAATTGTATATATCTAATAGCTGTCTGTATTACACGAGACGAGAGATAGTTGAGCAATAAAAGTGGACATATCTTACGCTATCGCGTGCCTAAGAAAACAATTGCTGCAAATACACATACAGTGACTTGTGTTGTGTGTCATGCGTTATAATACCACACATTGAAGACTACCATGGTCATGCATGCTTCATTTTATTAACGTTCTCTACTCGCACTCACGTATTACAAAAAGTACGTATTTAAACACGTTCCTCGCAATACATTTTAGTCAGATTTAAACACGGCAATTTTTCTCATTATTATACACTCAGAGACAGAGTTACCTGCTTTCAAACAAATTATTTAGTTAGACATGTTGGCCAACTAGCATTGAACTGACTTTTTTGTAGAAATATTTTATAGGAAGAAATTCCTACTGCTTTTATAATATTATTACTATAGCACATGTTTAGGCATATGGGTATAGTAGCAGTAGACCGCTATTGCTACACCAAGTCGTTGTTGTTCGCCTGGAACTACGAACTACATATTTAAAAAAGCGACTGACGGTGACCGTCGTCGTCTCGTTCTATTTTCCGAAAGTAGTGAGTGCAGCCCACCTGCCACCCTATACTCATTCAATGAGGACTAAAGCAGAGATAATGATAATATTGTGTGACATGTACTTTTTGTACTACATCAACTATGTGGTTTGTCTCACTAATAATATTTAGTGATAATACATAATAATTAATGCAGGTATACCACGTATACTTCAAACACTGTAGATATCGTAAGAATATTCTAGTAGTGATAATAATATTATAGTGAACATTTCTGATGAATATGAATTTTTCGTCGCAGTAAATGTCTACTAGGGAGTACAGAGTACATAACGAGAACGAACTGAATGAATGAATGGATGGATTGCACTAGGGAACTAATGATTGTAAGAACGATTGAGAAGAAAAAGAGTTGAGAACGAAGAATGTCTGTTTACCTGCTAAACGAAGAGCAGACATCCGCTGAAACTCGGGTTCTTGGAGCCACTTCCACATTCTGCGAAAAGTTTCTCGTCCCGACTTCAGTTTGGACCATGGCTTAGGATTACGAAGAAGGTCAGACAAGGTCCCTTGAGACCTGCACAGAACTCTTTGGGCGAATATTGCTTGTGGTATGCTGTATCGTTTAAGTTCAGCACTGATTCGAGCTGCCAATTCTTTGGTATTAATTTCTTCCAGCTCTCCCGAGCCGGAGACGGAAGAGCCCCCACTATTTCCTGAGCCAGCAGGGATAGATGTCAAGTGAGTCGCCGATTGACTAGATTGACCCGTGCCACCACTTCCATTCCCGCCCCCATTCCCGCCACCACCAGAAACAACGGCACTGCCGCTGGCTTTGATGGCAGCTGAGCTGAGGACATTCAGATGACTGACGGAGCTTGTGGCTTGATTCACTGCTGAGTGAGTGTGGCTGATGTGGGGATGAGGATGGGAATGACTGTGTTGTTGCTGCTGCTGTTGTTGTTGGCCGCTACTTTGTTGATGTTGTTGTTGTTGCTGCTGCTGCTGGTGATGATGATGTTGCTGCTGCTGTTGGGAGTGAGACGTGACGATGGGTTGAGAGGAAAGACTCGCTCCTGACAAAGTAGTGGCAACGAGAGGAGAGGATGACATGACGACAGACATGGGACTGGAAGTTGTTGGCGAGGATGCATCCCGATGAGTTACAACGACAGCTGTGGCTCCAGCTAAGGGCGGCGAATGATGAGACGAGGAATGTGGACTTATGGATGTCATTCCGTTGACAGAAGGCATGGAGGTTGTTAGAGAGACTCCGGTGGCAACACCAAAGCTCATGGAATGTGGTGGAGGAGAGGAATGATGAATGGAGCCACCCGAAGGAGGACTCAACGATGGACTGTGACTACTACTATGACTTTGGCTTTGACTATGACTGATCCCACTCAAGGAATGTCCATGACTATGTGAAGATGTTTGTGACTGTCGAATATCTCCGTTGGCCGTGACAGAATTTTGCGGCGTGGAGGATGGAGAGGAATTGGGAGTACTCGGAGGGGCAACACTGTTCCCGGAGTAGGAGTCGTATCCGTTTGGAGAAAGAGCTTTGGGTGGGGAGGTGAGACCGTTTTGAGAGTAATGGTGGGGAGAAATGGAAGGGGAGGGTTGATGGGAAAGCGTCATGCCGAGGCCATTTGTGGGAGAGGAGTAATGAGGAGGCGACATTCCCATCGAAGGTAATTTGTCGTAGGAGTAAGGAGAATTGACACCCAGGCCCATGTTGCCCAAGCCATTGTTGTGCATGACTGTGAATGAGCCGGCCACATTTCCCGCATGTCCATAGGAGAACTTATCGGACATTGTGGAGATCGGTGGGAGAGGTTGGAGCGGTGTGAGAGTGGCATATTGTGAGCTGGAAGTGCCCGGACTGTAGCCGGCGGGAGAAAGTCTTCCGTTGACAGAAAGAGCTTGATAGCCATGCTCTGTCTGAAGGCCACGAAACTCCGAGGCGTCAATCATACTGGCCACAGACACCGAAATACCCGAATTGGGTGACAACTTGTTGGGACTGAGAAGCTGACTCTCGTCGTCGTTGGAGTCGTCGTTTCCCGCAGGCACTATCACTGTCAACGTTGTCTCCCCATCTGTCACAGACACTGTTTGACTTTTGCCGGACTCGGAGAGCTGAGAGTGGTGGTGACTACTACTGTGATGACTAGAATGATGATGATGATGATGACTACTACTGGAATGATGACTAGCTTGAAGATAATGGTGTGTGTTGAGATGGTGGTGGGTATGGTGGGACTGGGACTGGGAATGATGGTGTGAGTGTTGTTGTTGGTTCGAGGAGTGATGAGATGTGTTGTGTTGGTCTGTGGCCGCTTGACTCGACTGATGGGAAACAGAAGTAGGGATTTGTGTTGGAGTAGCAGAGACTGTGAGTCGAAGGGCTGAGGCTGCTTCCGGTGAGGAACTCACGGATAAATCCTCTGCAGCTGTTTGCAGCTCCTCTTTCACCTGGATCCGGTGCAAGGTGATGTGAGCACTCGCATGGTGAATGTTACTCGCACTGCCACTCGAAATGTTATGACTACCAGTACTGTTACTAATAATATTTGTACTTCCACCCACCCCACTTGGATTTGCATTCGAGCTTGAGTTGTTCTGACCGTTGCTGTTGTTACTGTTACTATGATTATTATTATTATTATTACTGTTGTTGTTGTTGTTGTTGTTCTGAGCGAGCGTGTGTGTGGAGTGCTGCTGGTGACTAGACGAGAGCGCAGCAGAATGAGATGGATGTGAAGTCACGACAAGCACACGACTGACTGAAGAGCAGGAAGCATTGCCAAGAGCTGTAGCTGTAACTGTCGGAGAAGAATGGATAGAGCCGGAGCGAGCCCCTGCCACTGACACCATAGAAAACACTTCTCCGGCCCCAGAGTGGCCGCAATGAGTCCCCAATGCACTCAAATTCCCTCCCACAACTGTCGTTCCACCAACAACAACTCCACTACCCAAAAGTCCGTGAGCATGAGAATGATGATGATGATTTCCATGTTCTTGTTCGTCGTCCAGTTCTGTCACCTCTTGCCCTTCGTCCATCTCGTCAATCTCTTCACTATCCGGGTCATGAGCGTTCGTCTCACATTCCCGCTCTTCGCTCTCATCATGGTGATGATGCGAATGGTGATGATGGTGGTACTGTTGTTGTTCATGATGCTGCTGCTGCTGTTGCTGCTGCTGCTGCTGGAGCTGATGTTGGTGATGGTGATGAGAATGATGGTGATGTTGGTGGTGGTGGGGATGAGAGTCGAGTCGGTGGTGTTGATGATGTTGGTGATGTTGATGCTGCTGATGATGAAAACTGTTGGCTCGGATGATTGTATGAGTTTCCGAGCTGGATGAAATGATTGAAGTATTTTGGGTAATATGCGACGACGCACAATGAGCATCCGAGAGCCCGCACTCTCCTTCCCCCTCCCCACCCAACATTTCATTTTCTCCACTATCCAGTCCCATTTCCTGTTTGTAAACTTTGTAGTCTTTGAGCACCCTCTCTTCTTCGGTTTCGGGGACTAGATGATGGTCGGCTGACGACAACTCATGTTCGTTTTGTTGTGTGTGTTCCAACTCTTGCTCCACCAACTCACCGTCCTTATCACTTTCGTTCATAGGACCACACAGATCACCTTGATCTTCATGCTCTTCGTCAGATGTGGGTGAACATTGACTCGCACTGTCATACACCGTCACCGTTCGATGTTGTCGTCTGTCTCGCAGTCTCCCGGATGAGTACAACTCAGAACTCAAATCCGAATTTAAATGCTGAGTTAATTGGGCTAGCTGAGTGTGAGTAATGGTTTGTGTGTGAGCGATGTGTGCTCCACGAGATCCGATAACCACCACTCCGGAGGTTGCTCCTCCAGAGGTGGGGGACGACGAGGTCGTGTACGTCGCCACAGGACCCACGTTGTAGTTCCCTTTCGTAATGACATTGGAGGTGATGGCACTGTGGGAATGGCGACTGCTTCTTCTGTTGTCCGTGTAGTCATTGGCCACCTCTTCACTCAAACTCAACTCGTCACTTTCTTCTAAACATTCTTCATCTTCCACTGTGTGGTTCTCGATTTCGATTTCTACACCAACACCAACTTCCACTATTTCCACTGCCCCCACAGACTCTGGATTCAATTGATCAGAGTCCAATTGTTCCTCTCCCAGAGTTTCCAATGTTTCCATCACAGCCAAAGACAATTTTCATTCTTCTACATTCATACCCAATCTTTTTCCATGAGTCTGTCCCTGAAATCCACTCTTTTTCCAGCTTTGCTGCCTTATTCTTCTCACAAAATCCAATGTTCCAATTCCAATGAGCTTTTAATTTTCGTCAGTTCCTAGCCACAAATTCATATCAACTTTTCTTGCGAACTAATTCCGTCTGGGAGAAAGCACTGGCGCGTTCGTAGGCAGATTTATCATCTCCCTTTATTATTAAGAACACTGATTTCATTCCCAAACGATTCTGGACTTGTGAAGAGAAATGCTTGACTGAATGTATTTCCCATTCTCACAACAATGCTTTAGGCCCACATAGTAATAATAAAATAATGACGATATACACATCATGGTACCAACAAATACAACAAACTATTATTGAAAGAGTAGTTGCGATGAGACTAGGCCACAATTATAACTGTAGTACGAATACGAAAGATCAATAAGCTGCGTAGTATATTATTATTATGTATGTACATCGTATAGGGGAGTTATCCCATTTATATGTCAAGCAAACTTGCTCCTATAAAACTACTTATATGCAAAGAGTTTGTTTTATAACTAATGCCAGACCGCCGAGGTAGACATGTCCAGTTACGTTTTATTGCTTTTATTCATGAGTTGTGGTAATATTGCTTTTCTCTTGATATGAACATTCATCTGTTCTTTGTGAAATTAAGATTTTTAACGAAAAGAGGATTTGTAGTGCACAAAATGGTGATTTATACTTTCAGAATTATGTCGGCCCTGATGAAGCAGCCTGTACAGCTGCTGCTTTCTTCCGTTGACAAAGAAACTCGTGTAGCTTCCACCGTCACTTAATTTGACTTTAACAATTGAGAAAGTTATTGCAAAGAAAGTTAGTGAAGTTATTTGCGATTAATTATGGCGGCGAATAACCACAGTTACTGGAGAATTGGAATTAAGACAGCCACATGATCCTGGTTGAGGCCATCGTGGTGATTTCGAATGGCTGACGGGAAAGTGGAACTGGAGAAAGGAAAGGTAGAAGATGATAGGCACATTGACGACCCGTGTTACACAACAGTTCACTTCACACACTCAAATTCTACTTAAGTAGCTTAACTTTAATTGCAGCAAATTTCGGTGAATGACCTGAGGCTAATGAAGGACTATAGGCATTGCTTTGGCGTTGTTAACACATAAATTAATTGAGACGACTAATCACAACACACTAATTTGAATATGGTTAAACATCAATAAGGCAAATGGTAAATATTGCAGAATTATTGAAACACTATAAAAATGGAACTCGTTATAAAAATTAGTACGACGACTGGTAATATGGAGGAAATGTGAATACGCAGTCAAGACACAAATGTATATTTTAGAACTACATGTAGGTAAACGAGTCCAGCTCCAGTTCAACTACTGTTTCTCTCACGTAGAATTGCTATGCTTTGCTTTCCCTGTATGAATGCATGTAAAATAGCGTTGGTAGATACGCTACAATTTACTGTTGTTGTAGAACGAACTATGAGTGGTTGAGTGGAGCAGAGAGTTGCTGCGAAGAGAAAAGAAAGAGAGAGAGATCGTTATATTACAGTGTGTACGTATTGTATAGATGTGTGTGGTACTTTTCCCTGCTTATTATTGTATTATAATGTTTTGTTTATTTTCAAAGTCAAGTTAATAATTTGACGTGTCTTTTTAATTGAGACAAAAGTATTTCTAAGCATGTAAGGTATTGATCCAATGGACAGTGGCTACTGTGTCACTGACAGCACGACAGTTATGTTGTTGTTTTGTGTGAGCGAGTGAATTTGTGGGGGTGGCCACCAGTGACAACAATGACTCGATGACCGAACAGCAGTAGTAGCAAGAGCAAGTCCATGTTGATGAGTTTTGGGAGGAGGAAGGACTAAAAACTTAAGCAACAGCAGTAGAAGTAAGTACAAGTACACGAAGTAGAGCCCCTGCCCATGTCTACAGATAAATCCCCACCAGTAACAGTTCCAATCGGAGAAAGCATCCGTGCTTTTGCCTTAACAGTCTTCGCCCATGTTTTCGTTCCGGGAAAACATTTCAGTGCGCAGGGACTCGCGCAGCACACAGTACCCCTCTTCTCCACAATTCACTTGGTCCACGGGTGAACTGTTATGGAGTCCCGGATTTCGGATCTCCGAGCTACCTTTCCAAACTACCCGAAATGCCCGAATTCACACTTTTCAACACAACACGTGACGTAAAACCACTGCGGGAGCTCTTTCCTCTTCAATTTTGTCCATTCTGCTTTGTCTTCTGCACTCCAACACACAGACACAGACGGAGCTCAACGCTCAACTCTCTTTCTGCTCATCAACCACTTTCAAATTATTCCAACAGCTCTACGACTCCTTTCTTCTCTCGTATTCTTCACTCTGCAATGTATACGTCTTTATATCTCAGCAGATGTAATAATTGTGACACTTTCATTAGTACTGTTTCTCCTTCCTCACTTTCCTTCACGTCATATTAGTTTCGGTGCAGCCAGTCTCATTTTCATTTCTTCACTTTGTCTGCTTCGCCTGAAAACCTTCAACTGTGTTCTCTCCGAGTCTTCCGACTCGCACTATCTCTCTCAGCTAATGAATATCCCCTTTTACTCCTTACTGTGCTATGACTCTATGACCTTTCAAAACATCACTCTATGTGAATTCAACCCAAAATTAACAAATATGCAGTGAACAAAAACTCAAGTGCAAAAATATACTCTATCCACCCAAAACACTGTCACGCAGATAATATGTTAAACTTTTTGAACTATGTTATGCATTATGTACCTACTTCAATTGTATTCTTTCGTGCTAGAGAGTCAAACGTGAAGAACTACTACAATATGGCAATATTCAGGAATATATTGCAATTGCAACAAGATAGTATATTATTATGTGCTCTTGATAAAAGTTGAATATATTTTATGTACTTTTTGTGAGGTAGGTACTAGCAAGTAGCTATGCAGGGTCCTACGAGGAGATCTTAACTGCCCTGTACCACTATGTCAACTGAGTAGTGTCAAAGGGAAGCAAACCTATAGGGATCAAATCAAATGGAACCTAAATACGGAACGAAGGGATCATTTCCTCCTTTCAATTCAATTCAATGCACCAAGCTGGCTAAACTCCATAACAGTACCCGATTCCCAGTACATGCGATACGACCCTATCTCAACTCAACAAACAAACTACTAAAAGGCTACGGCTACACTACCGCTCCCATTATTACATACATACACTTTGTTTTGATTTTAAATACACTATATACGGTTTATATCTGATTTGTATGTGTACTGTTGTACAATGTCTAGTATTAAAGTACGCACTCTAAAAATTTAATGTGGACATCTATATATAAAATGTTGATATTTTATATTGTATGTATATTTATACAAATAATAGAAAACAATGCAGAGAATATAATAATATAATATGATATATTAAACTTTTTATTTTTTTAATAAATGCATTTATATACCTAGCAGGTAAAGGAACGAACAGTCTGATGTGAACCTTTACTTTGTTGCTCGGGTTCGGCTGTAATAGATAATTCAGCATCACGGTGCAGCGTGCTAATGTGGTTCATCTCCGTTCTCCATTAATCCTTCCTTCCATTTCCATTCATACATAATTTCCTATGCAAGGCCGTATTTAGAATTTTGTAATAGGGTGGCTCGAGTCGTTTGGGTGGCTCAGAGGCCAAAAAATGACATTTGCGGCCTTCGGCCACTAATTTTGCCAAATACCTTTTGTCTGAAATTTGGGAGTGGGGCTCAAGCCTGGTGAGCCCATACTTAGATACGCCCTTGTTCATATGCCTATAAACATTTTCCTTTTGACTTTCCGTTAGCTTAATAAAATAATTCTGTAATTCTGTTTTCACCACAAAAATATCATTTTTACATAGTTTAAAGCCCCAAGCATAAAGCTATTGTTGAATTCATGTAAGTAATATCTGTGCCGTGCAATTGTAATTTAAATTAATATAAAGTTTTTCCAATTTAAATGAAATAAAATATTGTGTCTCCAATTGTGAGATTGCTCATATATTATATGTGTACCAACTTGTTATATTTCTCACTTTCTAAATAAAAACTTACTCTTTATACATAAAATTTGTAATATTTTTTAAGTTATAGAGTTCGAGGTACCTACATAATTAAATTGAACTTGGTTAATTTAGTTGTAGTAAATGGTGTATGGATAATAAATATGTGTAGCCTGTTCATAGCTGTATAAAAATACGCAGATGCAGAGATGTGTGGAAGGGGGCTTCTCTTCTATAGCTGATTCAGTCGTATCATGTCATGTCATAAAAACTTCTTGTATTGAAACAAAAGCAGCATTATTTATACGCTACACCAACCTACTCGCCTATAGGTGTGCACATTTTATAGCCATGAACAAATTTATAACTGAATTCGGATGTAACCAGAAATCAGTTTTTTACTTTTTATTTAGACTGGTACGTGCCTGAGCAACTCGCACGTGTGTAACAGTTTTATAACTGGATGTTTACAATTTATATGTATTAATGGCATATAATACCTTGTCTACTTAGCAAATACCATTTTATCTGTATATACTGTATACATATGTATACATATGTATACAGATAAAATATAATATTCTTTATTGGATTGTCCGTATACAACATCCGTTTGGGGAACCAAATGGACAGCTTTCTGGCAGCTGCACGGTTACTACACTGCATGTAAGTGCGAGCAAAGTATAAAGTAGGAGTAAAGTATTATATAAAACTGATGACTGAGTTGTGCCTTATCCTGATTGAAGATCAGGTTACAATTGGGTGATGCACTTAAGTCCGACTTAATATTTTATCATCTACGTCATTACTAATTTTTTGAAACTCTTTCAGTTCATTAAATATGGTTTTATGACAGTATAATTGTTTTATAATGTGTGTAGAAGTTATATTGTTGATAGTATTTTTACGATGACAGAAAATCATTTAGAATAAACCATTTGTAAACAAATGTAACAAAGTAGCACAAGAATATGCGAATACTTAACTTACTTAACAGTGAGTTGTTAACTGCTGTTGTCAACTGAGCTGCCAATTGCTGTTGTCAATTGAATTATTGACAAATTTAGACGAATTAAGTTGCTAGGTCGTCGAAATATCACTATGACAGACATACAGACCGACAGAAAGAACTGCCCTATAAAGTAGCTTTTGCCACAAAATATTTAATGTTACTGATTGAATTGAATGTTACCCATTTCCGTACTTGACATTCGTTGTGATCCAGAGATCACGTTATGGAGGTCACAGCCGGACGAACGGACAAATGTTCCTATAAGGTAGCTTCCGCTACTTAAATCTTCCTTTTATTAATCACTATTTGATAACACGTTTAATATTGTGTAAAATTGATGCAACTTAAAATTAAAATAAAATATAGGGGCAATGCAAGATGCTTACATAGCAACCGAGAGATCATCAGGTGAGCGAAAGCCGATTTTCCTTAATAATGACTACTGGGACAGTTTCTTAATAAAACTGTCACACAACTGTCCCAGTGATGATTATCAAAGTGCGGTTAACAACTGTTGTTTCCGTAGCTCCTTCTTGTTTTATTAGCCAAGTGTCGCAGTTATTATTTTTGCAGTTATTAGGAAAAAGCTCCGCTTTTCATCACCTGATTAGCTACGGGCTGGCTATGTACAGTTGCCTTGGGAAATCTATAATTTTAATTCCGTTGCTAGAAAGATTGTAAATCTGATTAAACTCTAATTGTGTAAGATTTAACATAGTAGATTACATTCAGATATTAGGTTAATGAGGTAACTGTTAGTGGAAGTTCTGCCTTTGTGGATTACTTTAACACAACGCACAGACCGTGCTAACTACGCTTATAATAATTATTTCGGTTTCAGGATGCCCCATCGATTTTTTTCCAGTGAAGCTGGAAGATGTTTTACTAATAATTGGTAATTCTATAGCGCAAAAATGATGTAAAATATTTACATATTTACATATTTTACATATGCCAAGTGAACAACGCGAACCACCAAGTTATTCCATTTTATTAATTTTATTGAATTCTTTATAATTATTACACACAACATTACATTCACGATGAAGATAACAGTCATTTACTATAATTTCCTTTTACAAATAATAGTAACAAATAATATTATTATTTTTTGGTTAATAAGTAGAAATTTAATTTTAATAGTTTTAACAAAACTTAAATACATATAGATAAGTGTACACATTTTTTTCTGCGACAGCAGCTAACCTATGTATATTTCTTAATAGTGACAGTAAATTATAGTAGAAAAATTGCAACGCACTTTTATACACAGTATAGTGTCATGCTCCAGAAACCAGATTTTCTAAGCCTTTTGTTATGATTGGTAAGTTGGTATAATACAAGCAAAGTAATAATATTATAGATTATAGATCTTGTTAGCATGACATTACGTAGAAACATATATGTTGCAATGGTTCTAGCTTCCTTGATTAGTTGGTTATTTTTTGTAATATCTCAATTAATTAGTCAATTATAATTATAGATTATAGCTATTTATTTTTTTACTTTTAATTATAACATTTGTTTGATTAATTTGCCACATTTAACACCAATCATATCATTAATCGCACAATTTTTAATATGCAGATTAATAATACTATATTACTATAATAATACACCAAATATTAGAGACGAATATTAATAATAATTAATACTCATTGGCTTCAGAGCCCCCAAAAAATATCTACAAATGAAACCCGCTCGAAATTTTAATTAATATTGAAATGACCATTGAACGCTTTTTCAGTTATGGAAATACCAAACTTATTATAAAACTGGTAATAATTGGCTTTCTTGCTACCATTCCTCAAAATGATTTGTATGTTGAACAAATTAGCATGCCTTAAACCATTTGGTAACGACACGATAAGTTTCTCCAAGAATGTGTTTTTCAACACGAACGCAAATAAGTCGTCACTTTCTTCCACAGCACCGGAGCCTGCAAGTGATAAAACCAACACTTTGGGTTTTATGTTCCTCATCACCCTTTCAGCATTGGCGTAGGGTGTTTCAGAGGTACCCAGTATGAGGAGATCCACATTAATAGTATCATCCCCTTCTATTTCCAGTGTTGGCGGCATTTTCAGCCTCCGGACACTTGTGGGCAAGTCTGTTCCGACATTTAGACGATAAGGTTCATAATTTCCCCGCAAGCCGCTTTCAAATTCCTTCAAGTCAATATCAACCAAAGCTGGACAATTCGCAAATGGTGAAATCATCCGGTCCATCAAACGCACGGATCTCATATTAGGTACATTTACTTGTCCAGGATTCAACAGTTCCTCCGTACAATATACATCTGATATTTCAAGCTTTTCAGTTGTTACAGGCAATAGAGACAAGTTTATATTAGAGTCGTCAAAAATAAATTCCTTCGTTTGAAACGGAGTTTTTACTATGAATGGACAGGAAGAGAGTTTTAGGTACTCGGTTTTAGCATTAGATAATTGCCAGTTTAACACATGAATATGATCCAAGTGAATTTTTTGTGCATTGATATTGTCTTTGGATATGTCAAACATTACATTTCCCGAAGCGTAAAGTTCTATTTCAGAGCATTTGGTAAAGTCAACGAAATCATTTACCGTCACCTCTTCAATAACGAATCCATTGCGACTAAATTCCAAACCCCGCAAATATATTTTTGTTGGGGTAATTTTGTTGTGCACACGATTCAAACTAACCCTGCAACCTCTCAATGAAAGAATTTTGATGGAAGAAAGTGTATCCCAATCAAAAATGAACATTTGTGAATTATCTCCGGTAACCGTTAGCTGCACCAAGTTAGGGGTTAAAGTAAACCAATCTCTCATGTAACTTATCTGTTTTGGACTGCTCATATCTTCCAAACTGTATTTCTTTATCCACATATCCAGAAATTCCAGACATTTGACATTGCCTCCCCATTTCTCAAAAAATGATTGAAGTTCAGTTGTGGTCCACCCTTCTCCATCAAAATTAGTCGCTAACCGAAAAGCTGTAAATGGAAGATCCGGATAATGCGATTTGGAATATTCATAAAAATCCTCAGGACGAAAGTTGGCAGAGAATCGAACTTTCGCTAGCTTTCTCAGATATGGTTCTGCAGCGAAATTCCATTGATGACACACAAGTCGGCCATTTTTTATGTCATTTAGTGGTAGAAATCCAAAAATGTTTTTGGCCACCTGCGACAGAAGTATAGATTAGCATTCGATATTTATTAGTAAATATCACGAATGGGTACATCCTTTTATTAAAACACTATGCACTAATAAAACTTATTATTAGATAGATAGATGAAATTGATACATTAATTAAAATAAAATAATAAACCAAATGAAATACTGAATAACATACAGTGTGGGTGAGTAACTGGTTCGATTCTGGCTTTGACTTTGGCTCTGGCTTTGACTTTGGCTCCGGCTTTGACTTTGCCTCTGGCTTTGACATCTTGCTTCGGCTTTTACAGTCCAAAATACTGTAGAGTCAAAATATTTTTGAAAATTACAGAAACTGGAACAAGATAGTAAGACAACGCAACAACTATAAACCTACTCGCCCGTTTTGGGTATACCGGGTATTGATAATATTGATAAGAATTATTAATGAACGTCAAGTCACCCCAAGAAATGATTACCTGTTTTATACAATCAGCCTTTTCAAAACACTATTGTATTGTGAGATAAAGTAATTGAGAAAATTTTGCAGCTTTGAAACTATACCTGACTAGCTCTTTGATTGAACTAGCCTGCAAATCAGAGTATATGATTTTTTGCGAGTATGGCTGCCGATTGTGCCGATCCGCCGATTCGCGTTCTTGAGTTGTAGTCTATCTGTAGTTATATTATTGTACAGCGTAGAGCGTTGTACGGGCACACTTTTTGCTGCCCGTAGTCGCCCACGTGCGTATTGGCAAACCCTAATTGAGTTCGGCACCTATGGATTGAAATCAGTTGTATCGGAGGTGGCGGTTTCTCTCCCACACCCCCAAAATGATATTATGATAATGAAAATCTAGAAATGATCCCGATGCTTATCATACATGAAGATGAAGATAATTTCTAAACTGGGGTGTGGGAGCCAAGCCCCCCATCTTCGAAAACTGATAATAATACAACTGATTTTACTAAGTAGGTGCTCATCTCGATTGGACATGAAGATGCAGCCAATAAAGGAAACCTGTTTTTGACCAAACATGCGTAATGTTTCCATGTATAATGTATGATTGTTAAAACTGATAATTTCTAAGCTGGTAATTACAATATTGTTAATAAATTTGTAATTAGTAAAGTTTAATTTCAACGAAACCCAGTTGCAGTCATTACTGATGATTAATATTGCAATTTTCGGCTTGACAATTACCACTTCTACAATGTTGTTCACGTTAAAAATGGATACGACTTTCCTGCTTTACGGGCATATGACTCGGGCTCCCGTACCTTTCAATGTGTTAAAAGTACAACCTTTTGTGAATTTCACTTTCACTATAATAATTACTGCAATTTTCCAGCAGCAAATAAGATATATTCAGGGATGACATTGCCCTTGTCCCCATCTTATAACTTATTAAATTAGACGATATGGGCACTCATGGGCGACCACGCTCATGGTTTTCGTGTCCATACCCTCCCATTCCCAGGCAGTACTCTAGTTCCGACAGACAGACGGACAAACACAAAGCCCATTAATATTATTGTCCCTTATATCTATATATAATATATGTAACACTTAATAATTTACTAATAACTAATTGGTAAGTAAATTACCTAATTAAATTGCCTTGATTTGAGTAATTTGTGTTAGTACACTTAAAAAGGAACTCGAAATTGTCGAAATCTATGAAGATAATGAAAGGGACAGAAACATTATTGGAGATGTTTTAACTTCGTCAGTGTCAATCTTATATGAAATTTTTAAGGTAATGCGTGTGAGACTCGCCGAAGAAGAAAGGCAGAGTTTGGACCGCGTACAAGACGTCGTCGTAAACGCACGCGCACGGCTAGGGATTCGTACCGGGACAATAATGTTAGTGACATGACAGTTCTTTCTATTTCGCGACTCAAGTGAAAGTAGGAAAGACATTTATTATAATATTTTATGCATAGTTCATAGTAATGCAGTAAAACTTCGGTATAGTGACCATTGTTCCAGCGAACAATCGTTATAGTGAACAACATTCAAAAATCGATATTGTATTTATGCGTAGGTATGTAATAGAGGTGGGCCCGAACAAATTTTGATGTTAGGTTCGGGTTGAATTTTTTCTTTTCTACTCGGTTTGGTAAAATTCTAAAAAATAGAGTAATTAAAACAAAATAAAGCAAATAGCGAACTCCTTATTTGTTACTAAAAGCGCTAAAAACTTTTAAGCGCCTTGTTAAATCTTCTTAATGACTATTCGAAATTGGAGTAATTTACAAAATTGTATTTTTAAATGAAGACAAAACATAAGCGCGCAATGATTAATTATAACTAATTGAAGTATATAAACCAAAAAATGGGAGTGTGGGGCTATACTATTTAATATACAATGCAATGGATATAAAATTTTCAAGAAGCACAATAAATCCTATTCTATTCTACTATACAATGTAACAATTTGTTTAGAATTTCTACTTAATTAGTGATAAAAATTTGGTTTTTATATTCCACCTTTGACCTAACAGTAATTCTCAAGCTGTTTTAAACTTATAGCTTGAAACTTAAATACAGCATCGTTGAATTCTTATTGTTAGTTGCTGGACTTGCGTAAGAAAGAACTTCATGTAAATGTTCTGTCTGTTTGTCTCTGTGTCCATCCGTCCCAAATACATTATCTTATGCATCAAATTTGCGATTCGCGAAATTCGCAATCAGTCTCGATCGCTCATTAGTGCATCCAGCAGCATTTATGATTTGCAGTTCCAGTCTACACATATTTGTCCATGCGCGCACACATGCTCCGCATTGTCTGTTGTCTCAAAGTTCAGCTTTACCAACAATAAGTCCACTACTACATGGAAGATTGCTATTACAAGCTCTACTGAAGCAGAGCATCTTGTTTAAATGCCTATAATATTTTATGCTAACAATAATGTTAAAGTTAGGCCAGATTTAGAAGACGGGGAATGGCTCATTAATTGTGATAGTTAAAAATATGGTATTAGAACCAAAAGATTCATCATGAATCAAAGAATCGATTAGGTGTAACAATTATGCTTTACTATTCAACTTCTTAATTAAATTTAATGTTTTAATGAAATGCTTTTCGGACAGCTCGTTGAGGCACATTTACAGGCAGCTTGTTTGAGAGGGAAAACCGCGGTTCAAACATGTGTAGTTATTTATTAGACCGATAGGATAGAGGTCTTATAAGAATGCGTATGATGTCCGTCTGTCTGTCTGTCCGTCCGTCTGTCCGTCGTCTGTGCACAAAAGTAGTGGTGGGAATGCATCGGGTTGGT
>JABASD010000970.1:0-51852 GCA_019776165.1 Pogonognathellus flavescens | reverse complement strand
CCCGCCTCGGTTCCGGTCGGAGGAGCTTTTCGTCTTGTGCGGAGGAGATTTATTTTTGGTGGCAGAATGTCGAACCCTGTTACTCCAGAAGTCTTCTACTTCTACGTGTGGTAAGTAGTAAGTACGAATGGAAAGATAAAACAAGAAAAATGTGAGCAGAAAGTTTCTTTTCCTTGTCTTGCCTTCGTCTTGGCTTGGTCGTGCTATATCTATATCTATAGATTATATATTTCTATACATTATGTTGAGACTTCAAAGGGAAAACTTATTTCATTTTTGCTGACCTCCAACAGACTTTCGATGATATACTTTTTGTACGTAGCAAAGGAATAACGTTATAATATAATATGGAACCAAGAAGCTATTACTGCCGAACGTACTCCTCCAACTCTTCACATTATTCTGCAGCCGAAGAAACATGTACACGCACACACAAGTTATAAATATGTAATACATACATAACTAATGCTACGTAGTAGAACAATACAATGAAATACAATGGAGGAAAAATTTTCATTCGTAGCAGTACAGTTCTTCTCCAGAATTCTATTAGATTAACACACACACGCCTTCACACTCAAAGTCAAAGCTACTGCATACAATCCATACACCGAGTGGGTACATCGTCGTCGTAAAAGTACAAAACTACATAAATACAAATGGATAGCTGAATAAGACGAAGACTGCTCCACTATACGTGTGTATTGTAGTAGTAAGTAAGTAAAGTGTTTTTCTTTTGCTTTTGTTCTGAATTCACATATTCCTCTTATTCGTATGAATCCATACGCAGCAAAATTACTTTTCAACTTTTTGACGCATTTCAATTCTCACCTTGATCATTTCCACCTGGTCTTTTACGAAAACGAAAACCTTTGCGTTTCTTCTTAGGTATATATTATACTATTTCAGAAAAGTGTATATGGATCTGCATGTGTAGTGTAGAATTACTGTACATGCTGCAGGAGTATTTGTTTGTATTGTAATACGAGAGGAAAACAAGTCATCGCATCATTTTCGATTTTGGAGCTGTTTCCCTCAAAATCCAATTTTAACTTTTGAATCGAATGCACAACCTGTGGATTTTCACGCTTGTCAAACAAAGGCCAAAACAATCGGAATCCGCTGTTTAGAAAAACTTGTGTCTGACAATGAGTCAAGTTACATCAAACACAATAATAACATCCAATTCAAAGCAACATACCCCCACTACAACTTCCAACGCAAAAGAAAGCCATTCCTCAACAACACAAAGCTTCAACTTCCAAAAAGAATCGTCGTCTCATTTATTTTTAACTGTGCGCTCAGTCTTTCCTCATACAGTAGGGCATAGCATGCAATCACAGACAAAGTCAAACATTTTTTAACACGTACAAAATAATACACATGAACTAGCAAACGAAAATATCTCAAACATACCTATATTATATTAGTCATGTCTGTCTGTATATATTATTAGTAGTGTATCTTTATGACTATATAGTACATACACGTTCCACATTGGCATTTAGTACATAGCTGATACAAAAACATTATTAGGTAATGGAAATAACGCTACTTTTGACTTCGGATTTCTTAGTTAGTACTTATTACATCATATATAACCAGGATTGAATTCATTTCAGTCTTGTAGTACAATGACGGTAGTATTAGTTCGTATATTTTTTATGGTGGAATGAAAGGAGTAGACAGCGCAGTATATACGATACGACTACTTCCTTTGTAGGTGTAAAAATAAGTTGTAAAGAAAAGTAACACTTCATAAAGTTAAATAAAAGAGGATAGGAATAAGAAGCGAAGAATGAAACGAAATAGCTCTCTGCTCTTTCTCACTCTCGCACCTTTTTAGCTTTGAGACGAGTGTTATAATCGGAGAGGAAAGAGACAAGGTGAAACAAAACCCAAAACACTGAGCAGATGATCAAAATTCAACATCATGCTTTACCTTCCGTTTCTATTCTTATGTTTCCTCACATTACGTACATTCTGTTATCTCCATTATCTTATTAATATTATTACCTTACCTTCTACATTTCTTCACACTTTACACTCAATCCGCTTCCTTTACCTTTCCTTCTGTTTCATTTATAGTATACTGCAGACAAGCAGGCTTTTTGTACAGAAAACATTTTTATCACACTTAAATATTCTAGATTTCTTTAACTGTGCTCAAGCACATACATGGAATTACAGAATTAGTATTAAATACAGCTTTTCATTGATTGCTGACTATATTAAGATTTTTTCAAAGCAAATGACAGGTTAATTAATTTTAATTGTAAGATGATTTAATTTTAATTGTTGAAAATAATATCATAGAAATATAAATGATTAACAGTACTCAATGACAATGACGTAATTATTAATATTTTAAGACATATTTTATGAATTTATATAGTAAAATTAAAGTTGAGACCTTGTACGTGTGTGAAATTGGCCTACGTTAAAATGTCTAGCGATGTTTTAGCAGAAAGAACATAAAACACACAGGAGCAGTTTCATATAACATTATCCTCCGCGCAATTTAACATGAGAGCGAGAAGAATGTTAAAAAGAATGCACCTTATATACGTACGACTGAATCAATATTACTTTGATATATATAACTCTTTCGCTTAACCTGAATGTAGACTGTGCTCTATACAAGAAGAATTATTTTGGTGCATAGTGCATTCTAAAAAATAGTTCTTCTGCCGTTTCTATTGCCACTTTGTGTAGAATGCGCTCATATACAGACAGGAAGTGTATAAGAATTTCTTTGCTTTTGTGCTTTATGGTTTCTGCCTTCTCTTCCATACCATTTCTTTATGTGCTTTGTGTTATAAGGACTAAACTGTGTTCTCGCTAATGCACTCATTGCTTAGATCATCCTCTCATTTTGAAACAAAACGAAAGAGCGCAAGGTGTTTCCAGCCGTGCTTCCTGAATTCGTTTAGAAATAATGGGAATCATGCTTCATCCTATGTTGACTCATTCCAGGCCTTTTTACACAGAATTAAATTCGTATCTCCTATGAATAGCGAAATACCAAGAAACAAAATTTCGCTTTACTATTTGCACATATACAGAGAAAACTAATTAACGTAAGTGAAGGTGGAATTGTATAATGTAAATATCTAGGTACATCTTAATCTTATGTCAAAACAACAATAACAAACATAATATTTCGTTGCAAATTAGGGAAAGAAAAGAATCTACAGAATATAACCTTTAAACTGATAATTTATGTTGTAGCAAAATTGCATGACAGCCGTGTAAATGTATTAGTTTTGAGAAAAACAATAAAATTCGAATCTAAAGGAATATCATTCATTAGGATTCAATTATCCAATTATCAAATGCAAACACACAAGACAATAAATTGAATTTTCCACACCTGAGTGAAATAAAAAGTGAGGACTGAGTGTGTATATAACAGCCAAACCTTGATGAAACGCTAATACATATTATTTAGGAAGAAAAAACAGGGTGCACATAATATAACATCTTTTGAGTGTAACTACCTCATACTAGAACCATGATGGTAGTAGTAGCTCACTCACATCACATATCAAACATTAGCAGACCACATCACATTAGAAAAAGTAGTAAAATTCCAAGAGACAAGCGAGAAAAGGCAACTTTTCAAATGTGTAATGGAATACAATATGCCAATGCAATGGCATATGACCGAACTACAATACTACTAACACACTACTACTGTATGTACATACTTCTATAGTACTACTTCATATTACACTACAATCCACGTTCTTCTCTTAATTCTTAACACAGTCAACATAAAACCAAGAAAAGACAAGTTGTACACACAGCGATACATATATAAAATGAGAAGAGTGCACTTGTATCTCTCTCTCACTCGTTCACACACACACCACTCTAAAAAAACTTTTCACAAAACCTCAATTGGATCATCTTCATCACCTAACCGCTAACTGTGTGTATAGAATTTTGAGCAGGAGTCCATCAGCTTTCGTCTCAACTCAAAAAAGTAATGTAGACTTTATATTTATATAGTAGCATAGCATTACATACTTTACTCAACTCTTTATATGCACTCCATCCATTGTCTGCTGCTGTTCCTATATACTGTATGCAAGTTAGTTGTGTTTTCTTGTGTATGTTCGATCTTGTAATAGTAATAATACAATTGAGTTAAGCTTAAGCCTAGCCAAGTCAACAGTGCACGGGCCTTTTCTTTTTTATTATGAAATTCACTCGTTCGCTTGTCTCCATTCCATCCACTCATTGTCAGTCAGTCTTTTATTCAGGCTTTGCTCTCTTTAATTATTCTCCAATGCTAATACATACTAGTGCGATGTTACCTTTTAAGTTATAATCGTACACTGAGATATTACTAAACATACAGTACTAATGTTTTATATGATGTAATATACCCACACTACTAATCAGCAATAATAATAAATGCTAAACAAGACAGATCAAGTTCCGGCCAGGTAAGTTTGAGCAAAACATATCGTAGCAGTAATACTAAACTAAAATGCAATGTGATACAGAGAGAGAGAGAGACATTGAGAAATGGTGATTGAACACACATGGGTGAATAATGGAAATACTACTCACCTTGGCTTAAGAAACTAATGCTATACATACGACGGAGATATTATGACATGGACAGTTTAGTAGCAGAAGTTCGTGAAAGCGTTTGTATGCTCTGTTTTCTGCCCCAGTGAGCTTTCTCAATATAAAACTTGTCATTATACAAATACAAATTCACTACTATCTGTGTATACATATTTGAACACAACAGGTATTTCTATACGTGAAGACTTATATAGAAATTGAACATGCGAAGTGAAATGCATTTGATTTACTTTGACTTTGTGTGAGAGTAAGATTATATAAGAAATGTGAAGCTGTTAGTTGTTGGCTAATGATTACTGTAAAGGATACTGACATGTGTCTACATATATGGACAATAAGAGTCAACCTTTTGGCTACAACTCAAAATCACCGGTTTAGTTAAACCTTTACAGCTGACAATGAGTGAGGTGATGCGCCTTGCGATGGCGAATCATAAAATCAAATGCAATTCAATATCTCGCTGCCAGTCTATTTACTTGTGAAACATATGTGGAGTATATTCCTCCGTTTTTATACACGTCACATACTTTGCATAGCAGTGCAGAATTCCACACTTCTAAAACATGTACGGTGTAATGAATATATTCTGTAGAATGTAGTCTAGTTTAAAGCTTAACTATTTGCATATATGTGCATACCGTGCAATATATCAAGCTCTCTGCTTTGCATGTAATAATGCACATTATTTGTTGTAGCCGATAAAACATGATTACTATGTAGCTATTTTATTTTTTACTGCTTTCTGTGCTGGCGTATGTCAATTGTATGTTTCTTGTATAACTGATTATATGTATGTAGTATTTTGACTATTACATTATTAAAATAGGAGCGATATAGACATGTACTATTATAGTAGTAGAATTATACTGTGTTGTATCTTAACTTGAATGCAATCTTTAGGAAAAGAAATGAATTGTGTGTAGGCAGTGGGCAGTCATCACAGTAAAGTGTAGTCGTAATGTGATGTAGCGTAATTTACACAGACGGGAATCCCGCCAGCATGAAAATGATTTTCTTTAACATACCTCACTAAGTGAGTGGTATCTCCGCTCAACATTTTATATCATATTTTTACACGCGATTTTTTACCTCTTACAAAATATAAGTATGATCATCATAACGAGGGATATCTAGACTAAGTCTGTTCCATGTTTTATTTTATACGATGTGTTATGCATTATGTACATACTTCATTGTTAAGTTACACTACTACTTGTACATTTGCAAGCAATACTCACTGCCGTTTGTTAAGGACCTGGTAATCTGAAGGAAAAACTGTAGTACGGCAGTAGAACGACTTGTAAAGAAGCAATTTGAGGAGACAAGACTCGAAAAACTACAGCAGTACTACTTTGAGATTATCTTTGTATTAAAATGACGATAATAATGTTAACTTACAGCTTTTTAACTCATAATAATATTATCATAATGTTTTCTATAAGGAAACCCAGCGGCTATATGCATGGCACGGGTAATAATAATAACAGTGTACATTATGAAGCGTATGGAGTAACAGAGAATGTGATAATAATAATATTTGCACGTTAACTTTAGTTAGTAGTAGAGACTTAGTATTTCTTCTTCTTGGCATTAGGACATAAAATATGTTTTATTGCACGAGATAATGGCTGGAATGGCAAGCTTAATTTCATTTTTCTTCACGGGCATCCCGAGATTCTAATTCTTTCGGGATTTCTACTTTCTTATACTATCCGCGTGATTCGTGCGCAGTTCTCGTGTAAAAACTGTGTGAGACTCGTTGACCCGCTTCACTCTGTCCGATTGCACACTACACTGACAATAGTGTGAATTAAGTAATAAAAAATATTACTTCGTTAGTTATGATACTACCACTGCTGCTTACATCGTAACATTATGAAGAAATCACAGCAATAATAATAATATATCTCTCTACATGACTGTCGTGATGCATCTTAATTTTAGTGGAAAACTTCATTACTATATGTACCTTGGGCAGGTGATCATAAAATCTTCTAAGTAATAATTATGATTCGTCCCTGTAAAAAAATCTTGGTATAGGACCGTCCATTAGAACACTCTCGAGAGAATAACGTAATAATTAATTTGAAAACACATTGACACAGACAATTTAGCTTTATTAATTGCATTTTAGCAAGTTAAGTCAAGGAATATCCAAGTGTAAGTGTGTGAATACGAGAATTGCAATTAACAGTGACACCTTAATTAATTGCATTTGCTATGTGAATCCTAATTGCATTTTTGTGTTCAGAATTTCTTTGTAGAGGAATGAATTCTATTCTCAAGGGTCAATACTACCACGTTACATATTATAATCTGAGTCACTCGTCGTGGTATCTTTTACTGATTTTATGACTTCAATTTCTTCTTCTTCCTCCTCCTCTTCTTCCTCTTCCTCTTCTTCCTCCTCTTCCACGATCAGTTCTTGTTCAAACTCAGGTGGGTAATAATCTTCCTTTTCGATCAGAGAATAATCCAACCTGGCACGATTCTTTTTCAGGTGAGCATTAATATCACTTTCAAACTGATAGCCAATAAAAGCTAAACGAACATCAAGTTTCAATAAAGTTTTGTTGCTGCTCATTCCCACTGCTAAATGCTCCCCTCCTTTTTCTTCCAGTTTATTCGAAGATAAATCCAGGTGAATCAGCGTTTTATTCACCGTCAACATTTTTCCAATGACGAAACAAGCATCGGCTCGTAAACGATTTCCACCCAACCAAAATACTTTCAGAGATTCGTTTTCAGCCAAAGCATGACCGAAATCTTGTCCACCCGGATTTTTAATGTAATTCAGGCGAAGATCTAATTCCGTGATATAGTTGTTGATACCTAAGGCGTAAGCCAGGGCTTTGGCTCCTCTGTCGCGAATTTCATTACGACATAGCTTGAGTGTGTGAAGAGTACGATGAGCGTCAGAAGCTTGGTCTATTAAAAGTCTAGCTAAGGCTTTGGCTCCAACATCTCCGATTTTATTGTATGCAAGATTCAGGGATTTTAAATGATACATTTTAATGAATCCTTCTCGTACAAGTGTTTTGCACTGTTCTCCCGTAAGGTGACATTTATTCAACTCGAATTCTTCTATTGAGATTGACATTGCAAGAGCTTTGGCTAAATTCAGACAATCACGATCAGTCATAAGGTTCAATGATGCTTCCCAGTCCAGTCCGACTTCAGGCGGGTCATAAAATCGGGTTAAACTGACTTTAACCAAAGTAGGGAGTAGAGGAAGAAATAAATTCAGGTCAAGTTTATGCGAACTCTCGGAATTGTCTAAAGGATCCAGTTCTTCATGTTCATCGCCTTCTTCTTCAGCTACAGATACTTCCTCCACCTGCTCCTCCTCGTTCTCATCCTCGTTTGAGGCTTCCGCGGCCTTCCGGAATTTTCTTTCGAGCGATTCCAAGAATTCCACAAGATTGTCTTTGCGTAATTCAGGGAGGGTCTCAGGAGTTGGAGTATCAGTAGAAGGGACAATGGACATCTTAATAGCGTGATACAAATGATTTTATGAAAATCCAGTTATTACAACAAGAAGGGTTGACGAAATATTTGGTAAAGACGGGTTAGTTCTACTATATTATTATTATACTCAAGAATTATTATTATCAAGACAAAATGAAAGGAGTTTCTAAAATATTAGTAATTCTATTGTTGCCAATTTTTCTGCACTCTGTTCTGTTGATGCTAAAATGTGCCATATCAAATCTGTACTAACTACCTATAGCAACACTACAGGGTGCATACGCAAATCATACTATTATTACATTACCACATAATATTTTTACTGTTCAAACAAGTCATTCATGCCATTTGCCAATTTACAATTAAAACACTGGCAGTAAACAAAAAGAACGAAATTAAATAGTAAATGAAGTGCAAATAATGTATACAATTGATGGGCTATGTGTGATTTATATTTTAGGCTTTTCCTTTTTCTGAAGCCATTTGTCCATGCATGAATACGCAAAACATAGGTATTGAGCCTGAACTGTGGAGGCAATGACTGAAAATTATTTCCAGAGGAGAATAATAGGAATGTTAACACCCGCCCGTGCAACTGAACATAAGACGACGAAACAATCAGAAGAATGAGTGCCGGTGTTGTGTAGAAGTGTCTGGTGAGACGAATGCAAGCGAGCGTCTCAAGTTCTCATAATTCACTTTAACTCTTTCAATTCTTTGCATCATCTCAAATCTCATCGTTCTCCTCAAGTCTCAACTCAACTTCAAATCCCACTTGTGTGTCTTTTTGCTCTGTGTCTTCTGGTTACTCATCCCTTCCTTTTGTGTACTACTCATCCATTCATTGTCTTCACTTTTGAGGTTTGTTGAGAAATCAACTCTTTCATGCTCCCACTTCAAATACCCTTTAAATCATGCTCTCTTTGAAATCTACATTCATTCCATTGCACACAAATTTCTGTAAGAAATCCTTTCCTTGCTTTGAGTGGTGCTCGTCTTAATATCATTATTTCGCTATTTAAACAATTCGTATATTATAAGTACGGCATAATTTTGTAGTAACATTCTGTTTAACCCTTTCATTGTCTACTGACATTTAGTACTCAGAATTTTAACTCAGTTTTCTACATTGTGCATCAAAATAAAAAATATGGGCCAACATAAGTAAACAAATAAAATATTTAGTGAGAGAGCCTTGGTATTTTTGAAGTAAGGCAGTATTTACGTATTACATTATAATGAACGAAGCTGACATTATTGGCATTGAATTATTTATTACAGTGAAAGTGTGTGAATGCATCCGTAAAGAATGATATTATGTGCACTTGAGAGTCAAGACGTCGTTTCAGGGCACTCATCTCAAGTTGACTTCTTTTCTTCCTCAGCTTTTGTTCTAGGTGCATTTATTCCAAGTCGACTCGTTCAGTTGACGGTGACTGACTGTGAGTTGATGGAAGATGAGGGCGTTTGAGACTGAGACCACTCTTGAGCATTACATTATAACAAGTCTTCGCATTCTTTCCTCAATAACTCCTCAGTTTGACTTTGAGACGAAGCTAGAGTCGTAGACTCACTCTTTGAGTCTTAACTCGTTCATTTTAAACTATTTCCCTTGTAAATCCAATTCGAAGGAAACAAAACGGATTCAAATGAATGAAAGTCAGTTTCATCTTAACATCGTCTCATTTTCATATACTGAAGATGATGACTTTGACATTGAAGTCCTTTGTCGTAACTATTTCATATGAGTTTATATATCTCAAGGTATGTTGGAAATTAGACTCTTGTATGTAGTATGTACCTACTACGATTTGTATGAATGAAAGCCTCTGCTGCTATTTGTCTGTAAAGGGAAATCGTGCAAGACCTCCGCATTGAGAAAAGGCAAAAGCAGCAGCTCTTAATTGTCTCAAGACAAACATGGAATTCCATTCTGGTGCAAAGGCAAGTAGAAAAAATTGGAGAGAAAATTGTATTAGCATTGAAATGGGAAGAAATTGAATGGAGAGTGCAAAGACAGATAACATTAATGTGAAGTGATGGGATGTAAAATGCAAAGTTGGTTTCAGTTAACTCGAGTCACATTACAATTACAATGCAATTGTACTCTTGACTATTATATAAGTAAATATATAATCACCATCACACACACAGTCTTTTATCCAAAGTGAGGGAAGGGAAAAGATAAATGCCACAAGGCGAGCCATGCAATGACACATAGCTCGTTGAACTTGGATGTATGGATCTAAGTCAACTTAACCCAAGGGGACGTGGGCGAATTTTTTTACAATAAAAGATTCCATCTCTTCTTCCTCACCTCTCCACTCAAAACACAACTTACCTTACTAAACTCACTTAAATCTTTAATGCACCACATTACCTTCACGTTTACGAAGACATTAGCCAATGCTTTACTTTTTTATTTGGTACAAGTGAAGCAGAATGGTTCCTTATAAACAATTTGTGTGAAAACTCTTACAAAAACTGTATGAAGCATCTTCTTATTTCTAAAGTATTTCTCTAGACGATCGACGACAAACTGGCTCTGGCTAAATATTTAAGTTTTTTATATTACGACTTTTAGTAGGATTACAAATAATAACAATCTGAAGAAGTCCCACACTTAATTAACCAGTTAGTACATAGTGGACTGTCCTGTTGACGAGGAACGTACTAGTATTACCATACATACCTACTACTATAGCCAAAAAATGGCAAATGACAGGTCAGACTGAAATTAATTGATAGGGAAATGTCCCATGACAGTTTAACAAGTAGAATGCTATGTAAGTCCAGTTTTTCTAATCCGTTCCCCGTCAGATTCACCACATCACTAACCATAACTTGAACAATGTGTACCTGAATACCTAATTTAATGAATAAATTAGACGTGAAAAAAAATTAACGTCTGCTTAAATCATAGAAATTCGTTCATTTCAGTAGCAGCAATGAGAAATCCAAAATTAATGGTCGAAAATGAATTTTCTAGGTATATCAATACTGTAGCTTAAAAATTTAACGTGTCAAACGGGAAAATAAGCATTTACACATCTTTACTATAATATAAGTCTGTAAACAAATTATTAATTTATTTGTGTGAGTAATGGAATTTTTTTTTCTATACAAATATAATATATACCACAATTTGCTCAGAAATAATTCTATTACTGCTGTAAACTGACTAAAGCATTTACAAAGTATCACAACTTTTTCTTCCAAACGATACACAACTATAATTACAATTTTTGTTCATCTACACCTCTTCATTATTATTTAGTGAGAAAATCCCCTTTACTAGAAATCTAACATTTAAACTATGAACATTCGGTACTGTTTATATAGCTTACTATCTGTAGCCTACATTCAAACAAGTCACCTGTTTCTACATACTACGCCTTAAAATAATGTTCTTTTACAACCCTAGAGATCTTGAAACAGTATAGAAAAGTAAAAGTCAGTAACAAGCTTTTTAATTAAAATTATGAGCTCCGGCCGTAATGAAATTATTTTAATTTTCATATAACCACGAAATACGTAAAAAGCGTGCAAAGAGCATTGAAATATTTAAGGTGGTAGTAGCAAGTTGTCGTAATTGGGTAGAAATAATACGAAGTAGCTACTGATGAAGCTCTTACTATAAAACTGCTGCATAAAAAGAACCACATAGCATTAGGAAGATGATAAGCAGTAAAGGAGTAAGAATATAATATAGGGAAAGGCATTATTTGAGTTGGGATGTATTCTCCATTCTCCAGTGGGCCAGCCCAGTCTCTCCATAAAGACAAAACAACAACTGCAAATTAAAGTGTGAATAAATGAAGACATTTCTAAGTCTTGTAGTTTTTCTTCGCGCTCCACTGATTCACTTACACCATCATCACTTTGAACAACAAACACTCAACACAGACGAAATAAAGACACTGCATTTCTACGTGCAAAGGAATTTCATTCCTTTTTACACAGAAAGCACTTCGTCACAAGCAAAACAAGTACAATGTGTCAGATGCACATTATTCAGACTATACCAGAGCATTCCTTCACTTTAGCTTTGAATACCTCAGCCTCATGCATGCAGCACAGAAAAAATAAACCTAATAAAGTAAGTACCTACTGTATAGTGAATGTAGTAAAATAAGCAAACTTCAAGAAGTTGAGCCACAACTACAGCAAGACTATGAAAAGTATCAATACATTTTAACACGCTAGTAGCTTCCTAACATAAAACAAAGAACAAAGACAGAAATTCCTCAAGTTGAATTGAGCATTGAATGAAATGCGAGTTTGTCCTTCTGCCTCACCTGAATTCAATGTCTCTCCGCTTATTAGCGTGGCGATGATGGGCTAACGATAAGTTCAACTATGCAATCACACTGTGCCACAATTGTTCCTTAATGAAATGTAAACCGTAACATCTCGCTCCACTGAGAAGATTCAGCATATCAACCAAATGCTTTAGTAACACCCAACAAAGAAAAGGAAATTGTTACGTAAAACAGAATTAAACTTCTCCACTCTCATAAATAATTTATTTCGTTTATACTTTGTGGAAATTTGCGTCAGATACAGATAATATGTACATTTGGGAGTGGAACAAAATTAGTCAGAAGTGTGAACTACTTTCTGTTGCATATAAAAATTACTAAGGTAAGTAATTTCTAATTAGTAGTAGGTAAGGTTTAGTAAGGTACCTACTCCAAAAATTTTTTAATAAGAAAATTTATTTTTGGGCAAGTCTATAAAACTTTTATTTATAGGTACAAACAAACTGACAAACTGGAGATAATTTAACTACAACATGGCAATGAAGATGATTTAAACATTCAATACTCAACATTATTTACATACTATGCAATTTAGACATGCATTGAGAATAAAATTCGCAGGCTGCATGACACAATTTTCCTTTTTCTGAAGACAAATAAATATTTTAAAGCTAACACTTCAAATTGCAGGTTAAAATTATTTCTGTTGAAGTTCCTGATAATAACTTCAAGTATGATTCCATGTAAATACATAATTTAGGTAGGCTTCTCTCTTAAGTTGTAAGGATAATAACCATTTGTAAGTTGTCACCCATAAACACACATGGAATTATAATAATATTACATTTATACATTTTTACTTTTGTATAATATTTAATTTTATTGCTGCATTCCTTATTAGTTTAAGAGTAAGTTCTGCGGATGGTTGTCTTGCGTTCACTAAATATTCCTTGTTTAACAGAAGCAAGTACCTGGAAGCGTAAATGGGAACTGGGTACTCATCTGCAAAGCCCTGACTCTAAAGTTGTGTGTTACCACCATGAATGTTTATTTGAGTAGGAAATATAATGCATTTGGGTGTAATGTATAAAAGAGGAGTTTCATGTGTTCCCAAGTTCACAATAATTTTTGAACACGAAGCGACCAATAATGTTGGCTTAGTACCACACGATGATGCAGCCATTAGATTCCGTTGTGAAGCCCCACAAGTGAAGTGGACGAGGAAATAAACATTTGCCACTCTAGTTGGTTAATATGTATGTGCTGAGCGTACTTTGATCGTTAAATTGAAAAGTGAGACGGAGTGGTGCAACTGTAGAATTTGAAACATCCGAAAGCATTTACGACGCTGAAGATGGCACCTTTACTACAGTCACAACTCAAACTTTACTGCCAACAAGTGTCAGTGGAGTCGTCTGCATGCGGCCAGCTATAGGCCAGTCTCAAGTCAAAGCTCATCATCACTTCTCCTGCCGCATTTCCACATTCGACCTGCCTGATGCATTATTCGACTCCCATTTCACACAAAATACTTAGCACAACTACCTGCCCCGTCCAAAACTGCCACTAGCCATTGTACACAGTCCGGGAATGTCAATGAGGCAAGAAAGCAATACTTTTATGCTTTAAATTGTAAAATACGACTAAAGGTTGGTCAGGCCAGGTCAAACGAGACAATGTTTAGTTACAGAGACAAGCTCCGATAAAAAACCAAGCCAAATGCACTTTTAACTGCTAAGTGAATAGCTGTCGAGGTATATTAACCACAAAAATTACATTCACAAATATTCTATGTACAAATCGTTCAAAAACTTGCAAGAAATTCTTTGCAAACATGTGCACACGTTTTTATTTACCTTTAGAGCTCTTACGTTCATTTTTTCCATTTTTTCCATACATTTTTATAAGTATTTCTTTACAGCAGACATTGCATTGCGTCTTTGCATTCATTCAAAACTTCCATGATATAAGTACACTAGAAATATTTACAACGTTTAAGCTTTCTTTCTATTAGAAAAGATGAATGTTCTGCATTGAGTCGTTGTGTGTGTAGTTTTGTTGGAAATCTTTTTACTGTGACTATACAACACATGAATTTATAATATTATATGTGGAAGAACTAGTAACACAAAGTAAATCTCTTTTATTGTTATGATATGAATAATGTTAATGTAATACCAACAATAACTATTCACACAATGCCTCCATACTTCTTCTCCAAGCACAATTGCAAATAGTAAATAGATGAAAACAATGCACACCTTGGAATCCTACAAAATCTTGCAGGTGGCTAAATCCTTGTTAGGCTGCTTACAAAAAAACACTACACTTGCGTTTACCTACACCACACGTTCTGCTGTGTCTGTATTGTACAAGTCTTACTGAAAAGTAAAGAGGATTCTACCATTTCTACATAATAATGTAAAATCCTCAAGCTTACAGCATTCATATTTCTAAAACAGCAACCATACAATACTCACATACGTTAATAATAAATTATGTATAAATATTTTCAATTTCTTAACTTTATTTTTAACCCCTCATTTACACAAAGTTTCATAAACTGATTAAACAAACGTATACAAAATGAATCTGCAATAATATAAATTACATACTGATGGTTTAATTCAATTCTTGTAAAATTGTGCAGTTGTAAATAAGCAGCAATGTCTTAAGGAATGTTGTAGCTGTAGGAATTGAAATACACTATCACGATGAATTTATAAAGGCAAAGTTATTAGACGTGGATGCAAATGTAGAAACAAATCTTGTCTATCTGGGAGTATCATTTTATTACACGTTCCATAAATCCACGATAATAAAACAAAAGATGTTCGTGTGTTGAATTCAGTAGCAATTATTTATCCGTCACATGAAAAAGAGCTGTGTGCCTGCTTTCACATGAAATTCTGAGTAGTCTTTAGCAATTAAATCCGTGTTCAACTATTCGTTCATTATACGCAGCTACGTATAACAATAAGGCAAAGGATTATTGCTATGTAATACACAAAGTTTATCATTTGCCATGTTGTTATAATATGCTATCGTGATATAACACCTAAACAGTCGTGTTCACACAAGCTATGTACATTATACTTTATACATTTAATGCCATGTAATAAGAGTAGGTTTTCGATTTTCTTCGAACAACTTTTGTGTGTATTTTTAGTGCTGTGTTTATATAAACTTGTTTATAAGGTAAATGGAGTATTTTGAACCCAAGTACGAATTAAAGTTGGAGAAAGCGTAGGTTGGGATTTTACTGTAAAGAGAGCACCCTGTTTTTAGTTCATTTGTGGTTAGATGCTTCCTCCTAAGCTCAGTTTCACTTGCTTAGGGGGAATTAAAACTGCAAAATGAGTGTGATTGACTTTCTTTGCTCACTCTCCCTGTGTGTACTATGTATCTCTTATCGCTGTATAGTTTAGGTTGGGTTTTGTTACAGAGAGTCCTTGACTGTTCCTTTCAGTGCTTTTCTACTTTCTGTTTTGGTTTGCCCTGAGGTTTATCGCTGGCTGATGTGAGTTCGTCAGGGTTAATAAAATATTAGTGACTTCCGCACTTTGAGACAATTTATCGCGTCTGGGCACGCATACACTACGATATTAGGGAATTGGAGCACTCAACCGACTGGGCTTTTTGTTACCCATCCTATGTCCGGGAAGTCTTGTACTACAATAAGGCTCACACAACACATATTATACACAAATCCCATGTAATATTATCTTCTTGCGAGTATACGGTATTAGTGGGCTAAATACCTAAAAGTATATAGCAAATAAAGTAAATACACGCTTATATATGCATAATGCATATAAGAATGCATTAAGTATAAGCTCCGTTGTTGTATGTATAAGCATCAAAGCATCAGTGTCTTCATAAAGTTCCGCAGTGGAGATATTATTTAAATACTTAGTTAGGGACATTAGGCGCGCATGTTGGTATTTAGCTTTGTGTTGGTGTAGTAGTGTAGTAGAACTAAGGTTTGTTGTGTAGAGTGTGTGCATGTATTTACTATTTACATGTCTAGTAGTTAATGGTCTTAATATTTATTTATATACAGATAGCGAAGCTAACAGCTAACATTACCCGACACACCACAAAATCCACTGCATTGCCACGAAACGGAATTCTCATGTCTTTATTCATTTACAGCCTTATTTATGGAAGTTCACCATTCTGCATTCCATATCACATACAAAACTTGGAGTTGTAGTAGAGGAGAGTCCTAATATTACTTACTGCTACACAATACAATTCTCTTGCCTTGCCTTTTGCTCAGCGGAGATTACTCACCATTACTATTCACAAAGACTGTGTATGTGTATATGCATGACTCTGTGGCTTAAAGGGCAGTGGATGCAGAAACGGAACGGGGCGGTGAACGGGAAATGCCTTACCACATAGCTCTGCAATTCTATATTCTAAATAGAGTTGCTAAACGACTGCAAAGAGAAATCGCACACTAACTTTTAGTGCTTTCGGCATGCGAGCTGTCTAAATAAAAAATGGTTCATTCAAAATACTAGTAATTAGTCTGCACTCAAATAAATACACTAAACTTTTCCCAAGATCAAAGAAAGAACTGCTACTAAATACATTTAAGGACTTAATTAGTTAATACATGCACTCTGATCTTCTACCGTTTATAATTCTATACACTCACATTTTAAATAACTCTTTCCATGTAGCAGATTGGGATTTGAGATTAATCCAATTACCAGACAATGTTTGCTTGAATCGTAGATTATAGTAGTAGTAGCATATTCGTGTATACATAAAAAATGCTTTAATGAATTTCTTATGCTGTAGGTGCACGCATTCAAAAAAGTAGGTTTGAAATCACTTATTGTGTTCGATTGAAATTAGGAATGTCATTTAATAATGTTACAAGTTTAAAAATTAAGGCTTTGTTCATCTTGGACTCATAAGAAAGTCATAAAAATACCTTTTAACATCCCATCGTGTGTAACGAGCTGCATAAATCTTGAATTGGTTGCAGAGAAGAATGGAAAGGAAAAAAGGACGACTTATTTACTGCTTGGTAATATTTAAGTGAGTCACATGGAATACTAAAAGGACGACCAAATACCTTCATTAGGATTCTTCTTCCTTTCTCTCAGATATTCACATTCACTTATTACTATAACAGCAGTTCAAACGAAAGAAACGCAATTGCGACTTCACATTCATCTCATAAATATCAAGTCTCAAGTGAGTACCTGGTGGAACTGGAGGAGAATTCATTTTATACCTGATCTGGTCCCTGAACTGGACAAGTCATGTTTCCGTCCAGTTAGTTCACATTAACTACAACAACATCATCCTCAACCCATCGTTGTCATTTTCCTTCTTCTTATTTACAAACAGGCTATCGAGTTGCAGTTATCCATTCGATTCTTCCAGATAATAATGCTATCATGTGTGTTTAGTATTTAGTTACCTTAATAAATTATTGGCATCTCTGAGTACACCTTCAGTATTAAGAAATATCTTTCTTGTGTTCACACACAATGTAATTATTACCTATACCTAAGCAAGATATTGCATTAATAATCAAAAATGTCATTAGGAAAATATGAAGGAAAGGGTTAATAATTCTCATCGAGTCTATTTCATGCAACAACTCCTTTTCTTTTACAGAGTAAAGTCTTTGCATTACACCAGCAGCGGTAAAAGTTATAAGGACAAAGGAAAAATATATTTTTTAGGATCCTCCTACATTTATGTCCAATTCAACATTCAAGACGGCTCCATCTCATTTCCATCCTTGCTCGTCCTTTACGATACACTGAATGTATTACAGTATTTTATATACCGTGTGTGTACGTACGTAAAATTTAGGTTTAGAATGTTGTGTTTGTATTTATTATCCATATATCTGTGTATTGTGCATTATAATCATCAACTCTGCAGCTAAAACGTTAACTAACGAACAAAACAAAATCAGTTACGGGTGATGGTAGAGAAATAGTGAAACTGATAATATAATTGCTCATGTGTGAGTATTTACATACTATGACTAAATACTACGCGTATAGAGTGTTTAGTACCTATATGGATTTCGGTTGTTGAGGAACTTCATTTCGAAGCTTGTTTAAGTGAAGTGATGGCAAGGCGAGTCAAGTCCATTGCAGGGCAGCAGTTATAATAAATCCATTGACGCCCACATCTCCTTTTTCTTTCTCGACAATGACATAACATAAGATAACTGGGGAAATAACGTAAACTCTAGTCAAGTCATGAATAATATGCATATTACACACTCACAGCTAACTAGAAACAACATCTAAGGACGATAGACAAGCCTCGTATAAGTAAACCATCAGCTCATCTCTCTCAATCAACAGAGTTAAGCTTAAATCACTTATAAATGTTACAAAGATAAATATACACGTAAAAAACACAGGCCAGTACGGCAGAGTAATAATATAAGGTGTAGTTTTGGAGTGGAGGGATCGTCTCATCTGCTCCGAGAGGACGAGTTGAACAGCCTGCTTCATTTTCATTGCAGGCTCCTTTGAGGATCAAATGTCACTGTCAAAAATAAGAGTCGCACAACCCTCTGCCACAATAAACTACACTCAAACTGTCGGCTTTTCCCTGCTAATAACCTCTTCCCTTACGTAAGTTAACTATACAATAATATAATATGCACAAGCATGCATAGCACAAACAGAAAAAGTCCGTAGTAAGTAATAATATGATTTGCTTATAGTTTAATTGTATATTCTCATGTGAAATAAAATTAGAAAATAAATCGGGCATTATCCACCCGAAAGCTTAGGAGTGCGAGTGTGGAAGGAAAAATGTATTTGCTTTACATTATCATAAGCAGAATGCTTTACCTGCTTAACCAATTGCTTTAATACATCAATGACCTATAAAGACTGCTAAACTTTTATATCTAGGTAATATAAAAATGTGCGTTGTGATATTTTTGATTTTGTAGCGGACTGCAGCAATTCTATTAGTGAGAATGAATTTTACAAATCCGTTGCATTTCACATAAAAATGATCGTATCGTTAATTCAGCCACATTTGTTTCCTCGTGTATTTTCTACTTCCATTTTATTGTTTCAGTTGTTTGAATTGTAAACTTTCTCGTTTTTTACACCGTTATCTTCCGTTTACACCGTGTCATGAATTGAGGAACGTACAAAGTCAATCTATTTCTACTAGTATAAATTTCTTCATAGTATTTTGAGACATTTTTTGTGGTTGTGTTAGAATGAAGCAATAAAGAGGAAGAAATATATTGAGAGGATTTATGTTGGAAACTGATAATGAGATGAGTGTTGTAAGTCCCTGTGCAAGATATTGTTGGTGGGTTTAATAGCTCCGCGGTCCGTTTTCACTGGAGACCCACATAACCTTCTTTATTTACTCTGCTAATTGGCCACGATTGTATCTGGATTTCTGTGGTTCCTCTCCCAACACTCGGCAATGTAACACAGCAGTCGGAGACGCATCCCCACATCAAACATTCAATCTCATCTCTCCAACTCCACTCACACCAACACCGCAACAGAACACTGAGAAACTCTCAAATAGTAAACTACACTGAGCAATAATATATAATTCCCCTTATAGTGGTTATAGTAGTATACAAGAAAAGTCTTAAAAGTTTTTAACACGAGTGCTAAGAAATAATGCTTTAAAAAGGACTTATAAATGCAATGAACGTTATAACCACTTTCAGCTATTTTATGGCTTACTTCATTTTTATTATAGATATCTAAGATTCGACTGCGTTCTTATGTAGCTGCATGTATCACCTTCAACTTGCCAAAGTTGAGAACTCATTCTACAGGGTCAGCTCATTTAACGGACTATTTCATTCTAGTGAGTATTACCGAAAATTCTACAGTTTTACCTACATATATTTTTTAACAAATTAAGAATTTTGTTTAATTTCTGCACTTGAGCGTTTGAGTCACAAAAGTTGTACATTTCACAAAATCAGTTCGCAATGTAATGATTTACATATATAAATAGAAATTCTCATCTAAACGAAAAACTGAAGGACTTAATTTTTGACTCCCTGAACAATCATAATTACAACCCTGAGAATGAAACGTTTTTTAGCATTACTATAAGAAGAGGTAACCTAAAACCCGAAATAGTATAGTAGTGGACTTGAGTCCATATTATTAAGCTGTTACTCCATTTTATTCATTAAGAAGGAAATAAAACGGCTAATAAAGCATAACATTCCTCCTCTAAGGAGCAATTGGACCTCCTCTTTTATTAATCCTACATCAGCTCAGTCGGAATCGCGTCTAACACATATCCAAGCTAAAGAAGCGTTCAATAAGCTACAGATACCTATATGATTATCAGATGACACACTTTCACTATACGCAACTTATATTTTTGACTTGGAGCCATACTGTAATATAAGTAAATGGCTAGGTGCGTAGGTAGGTATCGTAAAAATAAAATGATAATATGTACACGCATACAACAATAATAAATATTATTCTACAATATACATGTATTAATACAGATAAATAGAATAAAAGTAAAATAAAACACGTACGTTAGGTAATAATTATATTTCTAGAAGTCGGCTGATTAGACATGTACTTATACTTATAGGTGTATCTATTGGTATATGGTGTATGCACAGTATATGCACTATTTATTTTACAAGGGTTATTAGAGAATCATGTAAAATGCTTTATAAGTTAAGGAAGTTTCATGATAGTCTCTATAGTATAATTATAGAAATCTAATAAGCAGATCATTCTGCGACTTAAACATTTACTACTAGTGAGATAGTTTTTGTGATAGGACGTTGTAAGCTGTGAGTTGGAGTGACTGTGAAGGAGGGAGAAAGAATGTTGTTTTGGTGTAATTCTCATGCAGCGAGTAATCAGACAATCGTCACCATGAAGAAAGTTTCAATTAGGATAAGATCACCCTTTAATTAAATCCTGTTTAATTTTACAACCTTCTCCTTGCGCACTTACATTGCTTGGGTGCACACACGTCTTTCTTTTATACAAGTCTTCACTCTGCTCATAAACCTCCGGCAACTCTGTAATTCGGGAAGCAGACAACAAAAGAGTTATGAAGCTAACTCTCACCCAACAACACAAACAATGCAATGCCAAGTCATAAAGAATGGGCTAATAAATCTAGCAATAAATAAATTAAATGAAATACTAAAAATACGGAGGTAAGCAGAATGCTTCTTATACTTCCAGTCTCATGTTTAACTGTCGAGGAAGAATGTTCATATTAAAGCTTCTGTTCACGTTCTACCAATGTAACTCAAACAGCCTTTTTATCTCTCAAGCTTATTAACTGTAAAATGTAGTTTGTTATGTACCCATTAATTTTAGTTAATATATTCGGTGATGAGAGGGGAATTGCTCTTGCTGAAAGACGTGAATTCATAATGCATTAAAAGATTTTTATTGCTTCTTCACATTTTACAGGTCAAATAAGAAACTGCTTCCATGATTTCAATATTCGAGTTTAATTTGTAAGGGGAAAATGTCACCATGACCATATAACTGTAAATAATTATGAAGATTTGTTTCAATTTGTTACTCAAATGAAGTCGAGACTTGGAACAAATAACTGTCATTTCCTGAAGATGCGTATTTTGGTACAACACTTGTCTTGCCCATCATTTACATTACAGACCCAATCCATCCACTGCTAATTTTTTAATCTCATCATAAAAAACGTACCTGATCACAATGGGAAATTGTTGGGTAATAAGTCAAAATTAAAATAAATCCCATTACACTCAAAAATTTAACACTAATGAGCTTTTTTCAGCGTTACTTAAAACTGAAATATTTATTACTGAATTGTTTCTGCACAGACTTTCCTCAAGAATTCTAACAAGACTTCTAGCTTGCCCTCGAAGTACAAGAAAGATGGTTCCGTCAACGCAGAATTGCTCGTTCCCATTCTTGCAGAAGAATCTCAGGAACTTTTTTCAACTCAAGAGTATTCAGGACTATTCACAACATCCGCTGAAGATACAGGAGCAAGACTGAGTGTGTCAAATAACGTTTGTTCCTACTACGACTCATACAAGGATTCAAATACTTCCCTTGCGTCTTCATTGTCATCCTACGGGGTTTCAAATGATAACTACGACATCAAAGTCTCTTGCACACAGTATCAGTCTCAAACTCCACAAGACTGTGGGGACATCGCCTTGATTCCCGTGGAAGAATTTCAAATATCTGACGACTTATTCTGGAGTAACAATCCAAAAGCAAAAATGTCCAAAAGTTTGAATTTCTTTGACCAAGTCCAAAAAGAAACCCATGAACCACCAAATAGCTACTACGTTTTAACATACTAACTGCAAATGTTACTTTCTGGTATTTAAAACCTGTCAACGTGTCATTTTATTTCTAGCATTACCATTCATCGCATTTTTGCAGTCAGTTTAAATTGTAAATGAAACTTGAATTTTGTTACACTTCTTACAATAAATACCGTTAATAATAATATCTCCTGGTTTGATTAAAACAGTTATACTCATAACAGATGATGCTGTGCTAAATATTTTCTGTTTGAGTAAAATAATTGCACTGTATTATGAATCATTCATATAAACAATGTTTTAACTACTTATCTCGCTTGATAAATTCTAAATGCATTTCTTGTATATAGATATCTGACTTATAATCCTCATTTTATAGCAGAATTGTCAAAGGAAATCAGGAACGGTTTTTGTATGATAGAAAAAAAAGCAGAAGTGCCTAAGTTAGGAAAATGTTATAGCTGTGGCTGCGAGAGAGTCACGTATGAGCTTTAATGACAGTTGTTCATGTGTGTATTGAAAGAACACAGAATGAAACCGAATCTCACAAAGAAAAGTGTCATTAGCACAAAGATCAAAGAATTTCTTATTTTCTTGCAGCAATTCAGTATATAAGAACCCCTAATCCTAAAAACTGCTTTAAGTACTAACTATGTGCTAGAATGCGGATTGCAAGTGAAGGTCACGCGGCATTGCCTGCCAATAATTCACAATGAAATGGAGCACATCTATCACGAGGCAAACAGGTCCCATCAGACTCAGAGAGTCTCTTACACTTTACGTACTTTACTCTTTTCGTTTTACACGAAATACAAAAAAATCTAGTAAAAGTGCAAATAGTAGTAAATGTTGGCAATAAACGATCCAAACACACACATACCTATAGAGACCGATACATTGCACCACAGCTTTGATTTTACCTGAACCAAATGGCGAAATTTACTTGACTTGAGAGAGAGAGTCTCATGTTTGCTTTATCTCTCTTTCTCTCTTCAGTGTCCCAAAGGCTACCTAAACTTGTCTTTGAAATAAGAAAATACCGATGCTGATAATACATTACTATTACAACCTATACAATAAACCAAGTCGTATAACATGGATATAAACGACATGAATAGCAAATACCAGTCTTACTACTAAAGCTATAACACTGCTGCATTATTCCTACTTAGCATTTACATCTTTATGCACAAAATAAATGTGCCTGTCCTATAAGTAGGTATATACCTTCTCGTTGTATATATATTTCATCCTTTAGCGTGATTTGTATTTGTATAGGGCTAACTAACTAAGTAGTGTGTGCAAATCTTTCTATGTGTGAATATTTGCATAATGAATAGCGTTAAGAAAACAGACGTGGTTTGAACATCTGTAGAAATATACCTGTTGACACATTACCATTACAGAGAACATGTACTACATTTGCAGTCACAGTCTACCACAACTCAAATGAAACAATTCCCTCACTCTCTGATGCTCTGTGTAAATACACAGCAAATAGCAGTACAATCAAGTCAAGCAATGGTAACCTGTCACAATTAGACAGGAAACATTATTGGCTCTCTCTCCTTCTCAAAGGTACGAAAAAAGAAATGAACTTGCGACACAAGAAATATTTAACATGTCAAACTTTTGTGTGTACTTTGATTCTTTTAAAAACATCTCTGAGGAATTTGGCTGATAGCAAGTCGAGTGTGAGTCAAGTGTGTGCATCATTAACATAATACATTTAGTACAATGCAACTAATTTTACGCTATATATTACTATTACTACTGCTACAAAGACATGGACACGACTTTTCTATTACTGCACATCTGACTTTTCCCATTACCCTGTAAGAAACACTTCATATAATATATATTCTATAACATGCTCCTGGTATATATATGGCAGTTATAAGCTAAATCAAGTCATTGCTGTGTATTTCAAAGGGATAAATGTTAAATACATGGAACAGAGAGCGAGAACAGAAAAGTCAAGTTGCATTTTCATTTGTTGTTAGGCAAGATTGGGTTGTTCGAGTAGGTAATTGCATCTGAGAGATTAGATCTGCATTAAGACTCTTTGTAGTTGCATCTTTGGAGGAATACACACACAATCGCTCTATAACAAGCAAGACAACTGAAATAATTGCAGTTGAGCTTAGCAAGCAGCAGCAGCTTGAGCAAAGAGACTCGTCTCTTTTCCTATTAGTACAAAATGCTATTAGTATTTGTACTTGAGTTCTTTCTACACACACAATTGTTGTATATATGAGAGGCAGAGCATTCATGGGCAAAAGAAGAGGAGCGACACACAAAGTGTTTTGAACTACAGCCAAAGTCTCACAGAGCCTTTTAGCAAAAGAGCAAAGCAAGGCAATCGAAATCAAGTCAAGTCGAGAATAGAAGACAAGACGTGCATTCGAAAATCAAGTCGTGATCCATAAACCACATAATGTGCCTGAATGAATTGCCTCCACCGGACTCCATGCTATGCCTCTCCGTCTCCGTCTCTCTCATACACAGCACTCTTAACTAATTTCCCAGCTTCAGCTTTAGCTCTAAGCGAAATGCTTAACTTAAGCTAATCTTTGACTTACTCACTCAAGCCCAGTGTCCTTTTCTCATCTCTTCTTGCTCCATCCTCGCCCTCATCATTTGTCTTCGATAAGAAATATAGCCCTAGATACATGTACTATACTACTCCACTACTACTATAGAGGCATATTACATTACGTATTACTTATGTAAGTACTGTATAAACCTTTGCCAAGAAAACACAATCACATTCAATTGAAATTTTTTCCCGATATTTTATTCCTACTTGACAGATGATACTATTACATTACACCGTGCTACACTCACCCTATACAGTTAGACTTACACATGTTGTAATAAAACTTACTACTACTACTACTACTACAAGTCAAAGAATGTGTAATAATGTAATGTAGCATGAGATACTCGTGTAGTTAGCAGCATACAGAATTTTAATAATAATAATAATGTGTGTAGTAAGCTCTGGGCCAATAAGAATACTTTTGACAGTCTGAGAGTGTGTAGTAATACGTGTGTGTATGTAATAGAGAGAGTTGTAAAAGACAGAGTTTTGTGAATATCTCTCTCTCTCTCTCTCTGAGAAGTTTTCGCATTCTCTTTCTTTCATTTTCTTTCACGCAGAGAAAGAACAAGTCATAAACTATCCATGAAGAAATATATTGCATTACATCACAAGCGTATAGAGAGATTGCTGAACATCTTCTGAGTGAGCAAAAGGCAGCTTAAACGTATCTTTATTGCCCATAGTGTTCTGGACACGAATTCTGGCTGTATTATTGCTAATAAGATTCCAATTGTAAGTGTACGCACACGAAATGTGTAATACTTTACGCATTTTGCCCTTTGGTACGCAGAATTAAGGAAGCGTAAAGAACTACTATACGCTTGTAGTAAATATTTTACTGATAGTGAATTTACTTTCGTGGGTATAATAATGTGGGATTGTATGCTAAATGCGTATAAAAAATCAAATGAATTGAATTCAATCGATGAGTAAAGTACGGAGTGTACAAAGTTCACATGCACAAATTACTGAACTTCCCCGTTGGATAGAACGTTTAGTGAGGGAATGAGTATAAATTATACCAAGACTATTTCAATTACAGCAGCCTTCAAATAATACACAATTTAGTACTTTACTACACGGGGCAACGTGAATGCAATTAGGAAATATGCCTCGACAATGACCTTAGCAATTTACTCTTCAACCAACAATCTAAAGAAATTCCATTTGGAACAGGCATCTGCTCACACTATTACTAGCAAAATATTTCGACACAGAAATTCTTCATAAAATGACTGGAAAGAGTAACTTGGGTGATCTATGAAAACTGCAGGAATCTCACGAACAAAATTCTCAACAATTGCTCCAGGTGTAACAAATACAATCTACATTCTGTAAGAACGTATTTATTGACAAATTAGAGTAGGATTGGCTACACTTACACAATCAGAATGCTCAAAATTTGCTAAAGTAAAAAAACTGAAGTATAGTTTTGCAAAATACATTTTATTATCCATCAAGTAAGTGGAAGTACCTATTAAACCATTTTTTAGTCTCTGGAAAAGAAAGTCATTGTGTACCTACAAATCATACGGGACAAGTGCAAATGAATATTTAAATATCTAAACGATAATGGCATCTAAATACAATTTAATATAATTTTCATGCAGTTACTTTAAGTAAAATTAGTGTATATTTGATAATTCAATATTTTATATACATACTTAATATAGTAGTATAGTAGACTTATAGTAATATAGTATAATATCTGTTATATACATAATGGTAGATGCAGTTTCCTTCACATTAAATAAACTAAAAATAATCACCTTGATACTTTATAAAAAGAAATAGGTCAGAGAGTAAATAGCGAGATAAAGAGTGTGGTTGACATGACATGACATGACACGACTACCTCATTCCATTTAACTTTATGCCATCACACATCGTGAATGTAGTACAGACATAGCTATAAAGGCACCTGATGCAATAAAGCAGACATTGGTATTATTACGAGTTATAGTTAATCTCATTAATCCTCATAAGACTCCTTCAGTTCACCAGAGCGTTTTTGTAGACAATCGACCTTTTCTCCCCGCCATCATTGCGTCTCATCTCCTTCTCCAGTCAAAATCAAAAAGCATAAAGAATTTGAAATGACATAAAACTTCCTTCGTCCTTCTGTCGCATTTTGGAAAAGAAACCTAAAGTGTATATCCTGACACCCGATACCAAAGAATTTCCGTCATCCGTCCATCTTTTTTGTTTTTCTTTGTAGGGATTAGAAGCAAGGTGCACACAACACCCCATAATATACAAATACAGTCTATACTACGATTACTTACTGTGATCTCTTGATATCGTACAATATTCTTATCGTTGTGATCTTAAGGCAAGGCAAGGGTGAACCATTCCAACAAAAAGTATAAAACATATAGCCTTATAAACATACATATAGTATAAGTTACTACTGTATAGTCTGTAGAATAATATACATTACTATAATATGTTTGTGTAAGAAAGAAGAAAGGAAAAGTAGACAAACGAAGGCAGACTCTGCGGAGAGCAAGTTTAAGTAGTACATAGAAATTCCTTTCTATTGTTCTCTCCAAACTGCACATAGCCACAGTAACATACCACTACTATTCCACTCTATACAGCGGAGACATGTACAAACACAAACACTCTACTAAACTGGATTAAGGTAAACCAAACAATAACACAGCTTTGCTCACTTAAAGGCTCAACTAACTCAAATTGACTCGAGATAACCTTTATGTTTATCTCCGGAGTCTCGGATCTCCAAGATTTTCAATATAGATAGACGAGCTTTAGCTATATAGGAATATAATATCCCCTTAAAGAATATACCTACCTACAATAATATGTATTTAGTTAGTAATCCCCCGAAAAGTTTCTAACGATACGAATGAACGAGCCTAAAATGAGATCCGACATAAGTAATAGATCTGTGTGCTTAGTGTTTGCTCAGTGTAGGTAATTTACTGTAAATAATACGATAATGTTATACTTATAAAAGTACGCAAGGCAAGTCAGCCTTGTCTAATGCTGTCAATATGGGGAAATTATGTCCTGGTGAATCATTGCCTTAACTAACTCCATATAAAAATGCTCATCTATATTTAGCCTATACGTAGGTAAGTAGGTACGAGTAAAATTGAATGTCAAGGTGAGACTGTCTATAGGTAGGTACTTGACTTATTAGAGATAGATTATTGCCATTGCCCTTATGGAAACCTTCCTGTTTGTAAATTATGGTTTCTGGTGAACAAAGGCATTTAGGAAGGACACAATAGGAGAGGTTTGCTGGATGCATGATTTTGTGACACTAAACTACTGGAACTAGTCAAGTCAAGTGAATTACGATCATCCGCATCATGGCAATATTACCAACCACACAGTATGCACACCTTTACCTTTACCTACTGAACTACTCACAATCTACCACCACCATTTCCCCACATCTCGCTCAATAAAATAAACTATTTACTTAAACAAAAGGGAAAGACACGGAGAATCCACGTTTCTCAATGTTTTCCGTGTTGGAGTAATGAGGGATATAAAATATTTTATAATTGTCAGTTGTGCTCCTCCAATAACACTTGGCGTCCCTTTCCCTTCACTTTCCAGCTGTCCTTTGGGCGTTTGTGTCTGTCGTAATAATCAATTCCATTGCTGTTTACAAAGTTATGGATCAGAAAGGAAAGTATTGACAGTGCACGATACTATGTAAACACCATGTTCACTATGCAGGGAGTAGTATACAACATTTTCTCGTATATTATGGGCTCATTTTGTCAGTTCCTCTATATATGGAGTGTTTAATAATACTAATATAATTCTAACTATGGTATTGGTTCTATTCTCTGTCTTGTTGGAGTAATTAAAACAGGGCAGTGAACCAAAAGGGAGCTAATAAGCAATTGGCATTCTTTTTAATATCGAATACAACCTTGTAGTAGTATACCGTGGCAATCAGTACAGGCTGCTACAGTAAGGAGGAAACTAAACTAATTACAAATACATACCTAAGTATTATACGTGTATAATACTTGTACTAATTAACTTCTTCAACGCAAATAACAGGACGTATATACAGTAAAACGAAATTACACAAGAATTTCTGTTACAGGAACTCGTCAATTTGAAAATAATTTATTTTTGTAAACACGCCAAATCAAATATTTGGAATCGGTCCGGTTTAATACATCATTCAGCATTTGTAGATATCTAAAGCGAGTGAAAGATGTACCTGTAGAATATATCTTTAATGTTTTATAGAAACTTAGCATTAAAGACAATGTAATTCTGTAATAGAAATAGTAGTGTCAAATCTTCGATGCAATAAACATGCTTAACTTATTCCTACAGTACAGAAACAGCAGGCACCATTTTCATTGCCCTGTTGGTATATCATGTTTAATGCAGTGCTTTAAATTATATGTACATATTATGATGGTTTTATACAGTATAGTATAGCAGAATTGATATGATGTAACTTAATTCGACAGAGTAGGCATGTAATACCTATAAGCATAGTGTCACGTTGAATCTAGTCCAGTTTGTTTCAGTGCACTGGTTTGAAGTGCTGCTCGTCCAGCTCTCAGGTCCAGGTCCAGTTTGTGTGAGCGAGATAATAAATAGTTTTTCAACCGCCGTTTGAATTGTCTCCTGCTTGGACAAGCAACTCCTACATTACAAACATTGTTTCTCTTCTCATAAACTAATCACCTAATTAAGAGCTTTGACTTTTCAATTGGATTTAGGAGGGCTGCTATGTCTTGCCATACTTATACACTCACCCTCTCTCTCTGTCTCTCCTACACAATTACAATACAAATACTGTACACAAACACACACACGCATTAGATAAGCAATAATGTAAACAAGCAGACAGCACTTAGACCCATTGCATTGGTATTATACACAGTACACCCTTGCACTGGTACTTTATTTATTTAAACACACTTTACATAACAAATCCCATGCGTTATATACCCTTGGAGCAAAGTAGTCCAGTGCAAAGTGATACATTCACTCTTAATGTTTCCATACCACAAAACTACTGTTTGAAACAACAAGGCTAGGCAAGGCAATGGAATTAAATGACGAGAGATACAATTCACTGGTAAATAAGGGCAAAGAGCAACACGAGGACAAAGAGTCTACTTACATTATTCGGAGTAATGACATGCGTCTCTGTAGGAATTGTATTTGTTTGTTTGTATGTGGCAATATCTCTGCATGTGTTTAGCCTACCTTTAAATATGCGACACTCTTTATTACACCAACGAAAACAACTTGGTCGAGAAAAGTAAATATTCCGGTGCGAGTATTAATTGAATGGTTTTCGTAGTAAAGTAGTAGAGTTGCTACAGTTTCTTCACATGCATGGCCCAGCCTGTGTAGTTTTGTAGCGTAGGAAATTGTAATCGAGTAAAGGTTTGCCTGGGCCATTACATTTTATTTGATGACGCAGTATATAATAATGTTACAACATTATGCGCCACATCTCAACAGCAGCAGCAGCAGAAGGAGCAATAATGGAATGGCAATACCAATACTAGACGATAGCTATACTTACCATTTCAATTGACTTTTAGCTCCACTTAAAATGCATCTGTGAGTAAACTAACTGCCACTAAAACCCCATCATCATTTCATTCCGTACCTCTAAAAACTACGAGCAGATTCTCTAATAGATCTTCGCACGATAAACACATTCACTTATTCCAGTCCAATATTGGAGGTAGTCCAACTTGGCTTTACCTTATTACGCTTCATATATTAAATGTACGTAGTATATTTTTATATACGAATGTATAGTACATATACCTATATAGTGTATATACTTTAAAGTGTAATCCACTTTATAGATACCTTCAGACATTTACACAGCATTCATGGTACTCTTTCTCAATTAATTTCTACTGCCTGCCCACTTGTTGAATTATTATTGTATTGCTGCTCAAAGTATTCATTTCGAATTCTATTGGCTCATTTAGTATGAGGCAAACCGGAAAGGACAGAACATTCAAGTCGGCAATCACACAACACACTACACGTAGAAATATACTCACACACACAACTAAATCAAATTGGTATGATGACTCTATAGTGGACTATACTACTGGTGGGATTCTCATTGTCATAATAATAATATTAATGCACGGACCAACCATGTAACTGTGCAAAATGAATAACTATGAGATTATGATCACAAGGAAGAAGGAGTAACAAAGTAGCCACGCTAAATGTTCATCACATCCCATCATGTCCATCTGCCATTGTAAGTCATTCGCATTATGATTATTATGTTGCACTGTCTTTATAGTGTGCTTTATATCTACTTTGTATGATTCAGATGAGATTCCTGCAAGGAAAAGAAAGTCTTTGGTGGAGGTGCACTTGCCTGACTGTATTTCACCTGATTTGCATGAGAATGAGCACCCATGTAGTTTAAAGTAAATTAAAAAGCCATTTTTGTACATAAAAACGTCATTCGCTTACACATTACCAAATGCTAATTCAAAATCTCCATATTATCATAAATAATCATTTTTTGAAATCTCACTCCATCAGTCATCAGTGTCTCTCTCAGTGTCGACTACAACAAAAGACTTTTGTTAATTATCTTTCCTCTTTTAATTTGCGTAAAGAGATTATTATCTCTTTGCAATTTTAATTTGCTCATTTCTAGTTTACTGATATTGGAAAGGGACCGAAGTAATAATTAAGTGTAGATTTTAAGTGCACCAGTCACTGTATAAAACACAACAAGCTTTCGTTTTCCATATTCAGGGCGTATTTTCCGCACGAGAATTCGTTAGTAATAATATTTCAGTAATAACTTATTTTAAACAAGCCAATTCTTATAACAAGTAAGTAAGATAATTTGTGTAAGTAAAAGCAGAAAAACACATCCAATCATTTGGAACAGTTAAGAAAATAATGTTTCATTTAGTGGAGGAACTATATTGTTCCTTAAAGAATATACAACACAGGTAATGTATACGCATGTAGAAAATGCCTGTATAATAAATGGCAGATCATAGCCCACGCATTCTACAGTAAAGACAGAAAAGTTGGTAGAAACACGTATATGATAAGTCTGCGTGTACTGTACTGTTATACTAAATATATACAGCCCCTGGATTTTTTCACACAAAGACTTTGATGAAAGATTTTTTGGTTGTATTTGATTTGATATAGTACGTGATGTGATCAATGTGCACTCTGGGAAACATTATAGCTCTATGATCCTCTGTTCTCAACTCAACTCAGCACGAAGCGGCTCTTTCACCTCAAACATTCAACATTTCAACTTGAACATTCATCCATCAATCTAATCCGCCCGTATGGACTATAAACTCCGCTCTTTTCCTTCGCTCTCTCAAGTTTTTTCCATCCTATTACATTAATGACTAAAACTTGAGAGTGCACAACTATACACGCAGTTCTATGAGAGATCAGTTAACTTAAGCCTTTTCTCAATTATATTTGCCCTGCATTACTTCACATTCAATTGTACACACAAATACTACATGGGGGTAGCCTGCTAAATAGAAAAACATTGACAACCTGTATACACACACGTCTGTGTATAGCCTGTATGTTTTTATACACCATACGGATTGTTAAAACTCACCTGCCTGTTGCATTGCAATGTTACTACTATTAGCAGAATAAATAATAACGTGTACATTAAACGTACATGTGTTCCCTACAACACACACGGCTTCATATCCTTTTATCATCAATCAGTCCACTGAGTGACCAGTCTACTACCACTAAAAGCATGAAAAGCAAGTAGGCTAACCTTTTCCAAACATTTTTTCAAGAACAACATAAAGTACATCGTTATACTAATATGTCTGCCATATATGTATATATATGCCTTCATACAGTATCACAACTATTATAATACACATACAAGTATTTACTTATTGCGTATGATATGGCAATATAAAGCTCCATAATATTTTATGCGCTTTACATTTCTGTGTGTGAGTACTAAGTATACAAGTACTAATACAAATGCAGATATCTGTGTATGTATAAAGGGAACCCACAGGTATTCTTTTGATTTTATTTCATTTTCTCACATCACGTTCTGTGACTCTCAGACTTTCTAGTGTATAAATGTTCAGAGTCAAATCTCCACCTCTTCTTGCTTACTCCATTCCATTCCACCACCACCATCACAACTTTATTGTAATAAAGCTACACACGGTAACTTTGCTCGTCGTCAGTTCTCGTTCTGAGTCCAAAGTTTTTGTTTGGTGATTGTTAATATGCTACATGCATATGCATTAGTTTTATTAAGACGGAGAGAGACTTCCCTGTGGGTCGCTTGTTCTATGAGCTGTAACTTCTGGCAGGCTACATGCAAAGCAGGTAGTAGTCCAAGAAATATACAGCCAGTCTTATTATTGCTTTTTAATGCACACATTCAAAACACTGTTATATTATTACTCTACAGACAAGAAGGTGGTTGCGTCTGTAAAAGTGTGGTGTACGAAAACAGTGCCATAGAAATAGTTGGGAGAGGCCAAAGCAAAGTAATGTAAATTCAACTGCTACAAGGTGCTTTGATTTATAACATCACAGTTCGAATTATACTTTCTTTATTTTCTACCTCACTCTCTGACATCTGATATGATAATTCAATTAAGATGATCATAAAACGGATGCCAATGGCTCCGGCTGACCTACCTACTCTTTTATCACACTGCATAACTCACTTCAGGCATTTCTTATTTGCTCCATAACAAACAATTCTTTTTCATTTCATAAAACACGTACTGTGCATCAAGTCAAGTAGAAATTACATTTATTCTCACATACTAATGCAAACACAATTAATTAATCTCTAAATGTTTAATTACCCCATTTGACACAGTGCTGTCCATGACGTAACCTATGTAATGTATTAATACTTAATTTAATTTTCCTTATTAATTCGCCCGAATGTCATTCGGATGTTAAAGAATGACTAAATAAATGTCACCTTGAAAAATTCTTTGATATTTTCCCAAGAGTTTGTTGATTTGTGTAAAAATGTGATTGGAGTGTTTGAGTGAGATTGAAATGTGGAAGACATCGTGAGACATCAAAGTGTGAAATACAAGAGAGGCTCCCACACATAGAAAATCCCATCTGGATACAAATCGTGAAGAATTCTGGGAGGTAGAAGAGTAGCGATAGACATGCATGCATAGCTTGGCAGATTGTTACAGCTTACTTATCCTCAAAACGATTATAAATGAAGGCAGAGAGATTCCATTGTTACTCTGAGAGAGTTAGTCAGCATGAGGAAACTCACTTTTCTAAAACGCTTTTTAGTCTCTGCTTTACTAATCTAGTAATCTAACTAAGCAAATGTGAAGAATCAAAAAGTATCATTGAAAAAGTAAATGAATAAGAAATCAAATTCCGTTTGAGGAATGAGACAGAAAAATGGAAGAAGGATGAGGACAAGGAGCTCATCTCAATTCATTCATCTCACTCTGATTCCTGAAACTCTCATTGAAGTCACACACACTGAATTAAGAAGAATGTACAAGAAAGACTCATTGTTGACTCACATAGTTATCTGCCCACGCTTCTTTCAACCTACTTCAGTCTTGGCTAGTATTGTACTTACTGCATGTAGGTAGTGGCCATTGTAATTATGTACCTACTGTAAAATTGATCCTTCTCGTCATATCATTATTTACTGTGCATGAAACATGTTAGCTGCACAGTAGTCAAATTTAATTCATTCCGGATCTTTTTCTATGTTCCCAACAATTGAAAGGCTAAGTACTCACAACCATGAAGCACATGACAGACTTGTCATGCATTTCCCATACATTCCTTTTGTCATCTTATTTTTTCAGAATATTTCTTATTCAACTACCTTTTATTATCATTAAGTTTCGGAGGAGTAGATAACTAAACTCATACTATACAGTATTACTATGTCCCATAGACTGAATACAAAAGATAATGAAGCACACAGTAAAGGTCAAGGAGTCAAAAAAATAGAAATTGAAATTGAAAAGTCTTCCTAGAAATCACCAAAATTGAAATTGACAATAATTTAAACTATCTACACATTTAGGACCAAGGATCGAATAGATAATACCAAAATAGTAAAAAAACTGCTTTTAACAATGCTAGCTATTACTGCTTATCCCAAAATCTAAAGAAGCATGTTTCTCCGTATACATAGAAAAGCAAACACCTGTCAAATTAAAGAAGATTGGATGAATTGAAAATCTAATTAAACTAAACATATTCAAACCAATAAAAATTATGTAGGAACCAGAAAATGATTGTTCGAGTGGTCTTTCGGGTATTATTGTTTTTTTCATGCCGGAGACACTTTCGTGACATTTTCTAATTGTACTATAAGATAGTACGGCACATTTGGTCAACCGTAGTCAATCTAAACAGACAAAATGTGATTTTGGGCGCTATAACATATCGACTTCATATACAGTGTAATAATTTCACCGTAATTTTTTACAAATAATTTATCCGTAATAAAATAACAATGGGCATGCAGAAACTGCGTATGAGAACTGTACAGTACGTCAACTCTCCCACAAGAGAGATACCAATTAGTTTACAAGTTTGGTAGTACAGAAAGAAATTCCTACTTTTTTATTAAGTACTAACGTTTTATCAGTATTGGGTGCATGATACATATTACCACACTTAACAATGTGGTGGTATAACTTTCCAACAAAGAGGAATCGGATTTACTTAAGTTTCAATTGCTGAGACTACTACTACAACTACTGTGGAGTGGTCTCTCACTGTCTCATCCAAACTCCAAAGTGAACTTGTCTTGAGTCAGTTTTTGATTCTTGGTATTCATTCTAGTCTTAATACTCTTCTGAATTCATACACAAAAATAATATAAGTTTAAAGCACCCTGGCATTCACAATGCATTCACTCGCACATTAGCACAATGAAAGTTCTCATAGTCAAGTCAATGCAAGTGAATTCAAAGTGAGTGTATGTACATAAAGCAAAGCATGTTGTGAATATGACGAGGAATAATAAAGGCAGACACAGACTACAGACATAGAAGGGCAAAAGATTCCACAGCTTGCTGCCCGGATAAATAATAAAACGTATACACTTGGCTTTATGTAATAAATATAAAAGGGTATTAGTTCTATAGTTGTTTAGATGGATGGACGGACTGACATGAGACAAGCTAAAGATGGACGGTATTCATCAACACCTCCCACAGTGATGGATACCCTGCCGATCTTAAGTCTCACATACACTATACCAGACACAACTGTATATGAAATATATTCATATACCTACATAGTATATCCTCTCATACAAGAAACTTTCCTTCAGGTGGCATCCCGTCATCGTAAGCAATCCTATATTAAATTAAACTACACACTCCACTTACACAGGCAGATTTCACATTTAGTTATGCAAAGCGTATAATATCATTATTTAATAGGCATAATATTTCTCTGTGTGATGGTGTGAACTAGTATCACTTATAAATATAGCTACACACATTTCTTTCATACGTTACATATTCACATTGAGACCACTATAAATTTTATTATGGGAGAATGTGCTAAATAAAACAACATTTGTACTAAACAGGACTACTACATATATACAAGACTAGATCAGTTTTACATTTCCATATGCATGACGAAACTGTTGCTCTGAAGACTGGACTGATACGAGTACAGAAGTAAGTAATAGCAAAAGATGTGTTATAGAGATTTGGCTTCTGCTGAATCCATCATAAGTGCAAGTCAAAGAGAATGAACTGTAAGAATAAGAAATAGGACTGGAATTCTTTAACTTGAACATCACATAACCTGACTGTGGGTGACTGCATTGAATGAAGGGTGTTATGTTATGTTGCACTTTCTTGCATTATGATCTTGTCCCTTCTCAATGTATTCAAATATAAGCATTTGTGTTCTTTGCTGTTCATAATGCACTTTAAGAATAAATATATACCTATAGGTATATACATGATATACTTAATACCTGTGTTTCAAATGAGTGAGAGTGTATGATATGCCAGTTATTATTGTATTGGTAATGTATGTGTTAGTATGATGTGTATGATGTGTTATGCAAGGAAAGCGACCAATGTGTGTGAATGTGTATTGAAAAGCCACTTGCAAAGGAATGCCACACACATTTCAAAGAAACGATCAAGAGTTTAAATAAAAGGCAATTCATTTCAATCTTCTTTTGTTGAAGAAATTGACTATCATCGTTAAATGACAAAATCATATCCCACTTTTATTATTTGTCTTTCCGTGGTGCACTTTATTGACTCTGGACAGTGAAACAGTAATGGTGACTACTAACAAGTAGCAATCCTGTCTACTTATACCTATATGAACTTATTCCAGCAAATTTTGCACCTATCTGTTTAGAGTTAATCATAATTGTTTAGATAGCAAAAAACATTTAGGCATGTGCAGGAAAAATATTTTCTGTTTAGCCTATTCATTCTGTGCAAACTTTTACAGTGTAACTGAATTTTGAATGTTAATTTGATTTGTTTGCTCTGTTCTTGTTCTGGTTTTAATTTATTTCGGTTTCTGTAAGTTCAAATGAGGTTAGTTTGTTGAAGAGCACTCTGGCACTTGTATGCAGACAGAAACATCCACAAATTCAAATCTCTTGAGGCAAGTTCATTTATTACAATATTATATCTCTCTCTTCTATAAACACATCACAGCTATATACCTCATTCATGTATTTATATAATGGTTTTATACTTAAATGCATTTATAGAAGTAAGAAATGCAGTTTTGTATATAAAAGAGGTTGTTAGGATGGAGAATGGGAAAAAGAAGCTGGTCCGTGTGTGAGTATGTTGTATCTATCCAATTTAATGAGATGATGATCACCCTGTCCTCGTGAGATGAGGAGTCTTGACTATTTGTGTACAAGTTGTTTGCTTGATTCACGTTCTTGTTTAATTCCAGTCTTCTTTCCTGTCCTGTCTTCAACCAAGACGCATCTCAAAACTGCTTCTTGTAGAAAGTTCCTTTACTTCTTTCCTCAACTCATCTCTCCAGTCAACTACCAGACAACTCATCCCTTGCGATGGATGGACGGATGGTCAGACGGATGGATGGATCATCATCATCATCTTCTCTTCACATTTCTCAACTAGGTGCTGTGGTGTCTTGTGTGCAGTCTTCCTCCCTTGTCTCATCCGCCAACAATCTTCTGCTTCTCTTTCTCTCTCATTCTACAGCCACATCAAACTAGAGACGCACACAGAGTGGCTTGAGACATTCGTTCGAGAGTCCTCAGTCCCTTCCAGCTACTTTTCATCTTCCAAGGTGGTCGCAGTCTTTACAACTCCAATTCATACTCTTCACGAGGATTCCACTCGCATCCTTCATACATCCCTTTGCCATTCCAACAAAAGTCAATCAGTTTCAGTAGGTATAGATATACAATATTATTTTGCTGCACTTCATCTGAAATTATAGTTAGGTATGTCGGATGCGTTTAATGTATTAAATACTAAGTGTAGGGCATATACAAGAAAATATGAATGAAGTGTAACATTTTATAACGCATTTTCTTATATAAGTAATATAATATGTCTGCTTTGTGTGGTATAGTAATATATTAGGGCATATCCATCCACTTTTGAGAGGAACTCACAGGAGTGACGCTTTGAAGGATCAAGGGAATTCTTGATGATGCGGCATTTCCTTTATGCTTCCTTTAACTTTTCGTCGTGTAATTGCTGCCTGTGCAAACTTTTTATTTTTATGTACGAATGTAAAATCAAATATATTGATACACAAAATAACCTGACTAATTCTTCGGAGACATTATGAAGCGATTGGAATTATCATATTTGAGATAAAAACATTTTCAAAGTTTATTACCGGCTAAGGGTAATTTGAACGATCTAATAAATCCAATAGCAAGATATTATCTTCAGATGCAAGTTTAACAATGGATTGATAAGTAATTGACGAAGTTTATTCCTGGACATTCCGGATATTGTCCTTGTACGGTTTACAATTTATGACAATGAAAAATATATATAAAAAAAGAAGTTTCCACGAATATTTTATGCTGATATAAATGAGAATTTAAGCAATTTGCAATCTGCAAATGATGTTTATTTGCACAATCCATCATGAATTACAATAGGAGTTGACTACGTGTGATTTGGAATGGTCTTTGATGATGTGACTGCTAAAGGGGAGCCATCAACTTAGTGGCTGATTTGTCGTGACCTGCCACTGATTTACGAGCAGATCTTTCTCTCTTAGGAATGGACACTTACTGTGGAAAGCTATTAAGAAAACAAGGAAAGAATTTACGTTTTCGCTATTACTACAAACAACCCAACACTTTTCTAATTCATTCCTGCTATGTAATTATTTTACATTTATTTACCATACAAACAAAATCTTAACAGATTTCTGTGTACATTATACCGATGATGTTCCTATATGGAAATCCACATGAATAAAGATGAATAAGAATCCTTATTGCATTTAATAATTTTCCAACCTGCTTGCGCAACATTTGTTCAGCATTGACGAGCACTCTAACTGCAATTTAACAAGATAGCAGTAAAAAAGCTGCACTACTACTAACAGTAATGGAAAAGACGAATTTAAATACACACAACATAAACACAGTTAGAAAATTGCATGAGAAAGTGCAATAGTGCTAAATGCGCCATGCAATGCAGCAAGAGTAAACAAAGCAAGGCATAAACGAAAAAATAGAATTTACAGGAAAGGAAAGGAAGTTAGTTAATATTAGTCGTTAAACACATTTTATCTTCGTATTCAATTACAGTCTCTTGCTAATAGAACATACACAAAGTTCCCTCGGTTCGTTTCAACTCTGTAATACACTCCCACTAAACAAAATACAAGAAATAGTTTTTGTATCTGTGTTTAACGTCTATAGTACAGTAGTACTCGCGTATAGCAATGCCAGTCAGTTATGTATGCCATCCCGTCTTCACCTCATGCACAGTTATTTAATTAACAAGGCAAGACACGGTTGTTGTGTAAAACAACAAGTAAAACCAAAGGAAACCAAATAAGTTGACTCAGCTCAACTGGAAATGAAAATGAAATGTCTTTTAAAGTAAAGCAAAGTTGAGTTGAGACTGAACAGTGAGGCGAGTCTTGCTCCTTGCGTCTAAACAACTTAAACTTTCGTACAATGCATTCTCCCACTGCTACTCCTTTTGTTCCAACTTCTTGTTTCACGTTATTCTACCAGCATTTCTGTATTTCTCTGTAGGCATAATATTACAACAAACAAATGCAGCTTCTCCTTTAAAACACAATGCTAAATGTATAACAGATATTTTAAACACTAAAAAATATTTTACAAGTATAGATGAAATATATACACAGGTACTCTTACATAATATATAGTAAATGTAATTTATGTAGCTATATAGATGTAGCAATAGTGTATAGTATTTAGCAGAGCTGAGTATGTATTGTAAATGCATTACGAGTCTTTGAGTTTGTTTAGTAGTTTTGGTTTTAGGGATAAATAAACGCAAGTTGAGTGGATACTTTACTACGTGCATGCCATGACGCTTTGTTTTTCACTAGATTTACTTAACTCATCCATTCTCACGTAGCTAATGAAATAAAATTCAGTGACATGACTGTACTAAATACTTTCAGCTCTCTCTCTCTCTCTACCTCTGTCTATTTACCTTATTTTACTATATACATTTACTAAATACACTACTAGTAGCTATACCTACTCGTTTGTCTAGATGAACGCTGAATGAAATCAAAAATATTCAAGATGCGTCCCAACTTCTATTAAATACTTCTAGACGCAAAGTGAAGAAACACGCTACACGTACAGATAGTAGACTTAAAATCAACACAAGAAGGTAAAGCAGCTTCTTCTATATGTAAAAAGTGTGAGCACATGCAAACAAAACAAATTCTACAGTGTACAGCATTACTATATAGAGTTGGCTAATAGAATGGTGAAAGGTGGGAGCGTATGTGTGACAGGAGTTTTGTGTGGGACTGAAAAACGAAGGAAAAGGATGATGATGATGATCTTTACATGAAAAGAAAAAATGCAGCGGAGGTAGTGGGTAATTCATCTAAACACACATTGCATTACACTCACTGACTGACTCACAGTGTAAAAAATTGAACAAAACAAAACCTGCAATGCATTGTGCTTTGTCAGCTCTAAACGTTTTGTTTTGTAGTTCAACTAATGAAATACATTCCGAGGGATGAGTCTACTCAATGGAGCAATGTAAGAATACCTGTTGAAAAAATTCCTCTTGATGAGGATTGTATGGGAGTACATTCATTGTTAGAAACATTTATTATGCTTGCTTAATAAGACTGATATGGATAGAGGCTATGATATTCACAAGGCATATAAAAATATTATTATTCATCGTAAAGAATTGAAGGAATTTCCCTTTCTTTTCACACAGGTACTTAAAGTAAAAAAGATGTATGAAAGTCGATATGACTATATACATAAGGGGCATGAAATAATAGTTAGTCTCTACTCTAAATAAAAGTATAGACAAATTCTTCGTTAAATTAACATAAACTATTGGAGCCGCTATAGACCTCACGCCGCATGCCAATCGACCCTTCAAGGGACTCACGGTGCTTGCCTGCAATTAATTTACTAAATAGAGTAATTAATTAGAGAGCAAAGGCTTTCAACAATACAGCCACAATTGTCTAATGCACGTAGGAACAGGATTATTAGTAGGTACTATACTGTATTACCTTGTAAACATAAAATATTATAAGATATTCAATTTTAAAAGAAATGTTAGTAAGAAACTACACAAAATTATTTTAGCCTTAATTTTTTCATCAATTCATATTTTGTGAGAGAATCATAATATACAATTATTTTTAGTACGAAAAATGATGCTAAATTAAATGAATTTACTTAACTATTGGATTAAACTTGCCGTTTTTTCAAGCTCATTAAATTGACATAGACGATAAAGATGAGCCTAACTAAATAAATCCAAAAATTTAAATACGAACAATAATAATTTTGTTAATTTTATTAACCAATTTCTCGAGTTTCCCTTTATTGTTTTATTTTATGCATGAAAACTCAATCAGAGAGAAAATTTGCCATGTATGAATAAAGATTTCCTTATTTACGCGTACGCTGAATATTTAATGAATTTTTTATACATGTAGGAGTGGAGTAGTTTACAAAAACAGTAAAAAGCCAATGCAGTGGGCAGTTAGCCAGTAATATCTAAATCTAAGGAAATATTTTATATCAAATGAATGAATTTTAACAGGGAAGAATAGAAGAGTATGTGCAAGTGCCAGAATGTTTCGTATAAATGTGGAAACGTAGTTGTGTGAGTTGTGAGTTGGAAGAAAAGGTAGAACACAACTGAGAAGATCACGACGACGAAAGAGAAGCCTTTGATTTACAACCAGTTGCTCATTATCTCGCCGCAAAGCTACGAGTGGCATCAGAGGGGGTTGAAACAACTGATTACGGAATAATTAATTTGAATCAGCATTTTGTTCGTTGGCTTGATTGGTTTTGTTGTTGGTAGGTAATAGGGAAAATAGACAAGGACAGGATTATTAGTCGCAGACAAATTAGCTGCTCGAGTCCGGCTGGCCTAAATGAAACGAACCAGAGAGAGAGGAGATTATGATACCCACGAATGAACAAAGCAACACGACTCCCATGTTCCTTTTCATATCCTTCCTTGAAATACGACCAATTTCTGATTAGCTTGCTTATAGCTGTGTGCACTACCTCAAGAAATTATGTCCGAGTGCCCACATCAATACTACAACAACCAAACAGCTAATCAACCCTCTCCTGCTCTTACTTTCCATATGCGTTAATTAGTAAGCAGTATTTTCATAAAGTTGTCAAACCAACTTATTAATTACCATTAATTAATGCACATTAATATACAGTTGTGACATTTGGCTACTACCCATGCCAGCAACCACGTCGTAGTATACGTAGGCATACTCAAACTCAAACACAGGAATTCTTAAACACGGCTTACATCGTAGTACAGCCAAGTTTTTGGGAAACTGAAACTCATAATTTTCACAGACTTATATTGTTGACTACTTACATGCCTTTCTCTCTCATGAATTAGATTTTCATGAAAAAGTATGCGGCAGGTGGAAATTCTTTAACAGGTACTTGATGGAATTACAGTACAACTTTCAGTTTGCTTTTTGACTTAATTTGTTTAAAATTGTGCAAGATACTTATAATTTAAGATTGATTGATACACACTTAAAATTTCTATTAGATTGTGGCATCTTACAGTATAAGTTGCCTATACACTACAATATTTGTCAGTTCACCTTGTATTAAGTGTGTTGTGTTTGTGTTACTAATTTTGTTTCCCAATCTGTAAAGGGCCTTATTGGCTAACGTTTGGCCAGCTTATATCAAAGTACTGTTAGCTGGATCTAAATTATAAATCGTAATTTTATTGAGTACCTAATTAAAACAATATCATATTAGAGCCTAGAGGTCAATCTAGTAGTATAAGTTTCAAAATTTCGTGGAGGGCCATTGGCCACTTCGGCCCCCTTGCGATGCGGCTATGTCTATACCCTTGCTACTTTACTGTAATAACTTAACAATTGAGTCATGATAGAAATATAAAGAAAATGTCTATACAGATAAAACAAAGACTATTTTGATACAAATGTATAATACAGATAAATGATAAAATACTCTTCTGCGCACAATTGTCTTATAATAATCAAAATTCCCATTCATTTGTACAGAAAAAGTTTCTCCGTAAAGCTTAAGGACTATATTTCTATCAATGACAAACGTTATATTATATAAATATATACATTACACAATACATACATTAGTACATTATACATACAAGCAGAGCCAGCAAATTTATATCGGTATATTTGTGTACAATACTAATACACGTACGACGACACTGTTAGACCTTACTTGGCCTGAAAGAGTTTTATGTGTAAAAAAATGGAATCGAGCCGTTGAGACTTGAGAGGTGGCCAACGACGAGGCATTTAAGTCCAGTTGTGATATTGTACAAGACTGTGAGCCAAGGAGTAGTAGAAGTAGACGTGGTGGGACACAAGAGTTCTTTATGTCTTTATTTCGCTTGATTGTCTTGTGGTGATGCATTGTGAGCTTCATTTCCACACGGGATTCTCACATTGCATCACACACTAACTAACAACTCACTACTACCACAACTACTAGTACTACTGCTACACCAACAACACAAAACATTTCTGTCCCTATCCTCCGTATCAGATCTCAAAAGAATTATTGCCTACTGCTATTACTACATACTACTACTAGTACAGATACAGATATGTATTCCTTGTATTTCCACTTACAGTCTACATACTAATACAACAGTCTATTTTGCTGCTGCAATTGTATCTTGTATGTATGTAGTTAGTAAATCGTTGTTGGACAATATATATTTTCTCCCTGGTATATGTATAGCTGGTACAATTTATATGTACTATAATATATCTTCCAAGCTAACTTGCTGCTGACCTTCTGCTTGTTTGCAATGCAATCGTGTCGTTATAAGTCACTCAGTGAAAAACAAAATGAAATAAACCATCACAGGACGATGACTTGATTCCCATTGGCTCTATTACCACCATTTTTAACTTGTATATAGGTATATTGGTATATGATTATAGTATCTTGCTTATATTAATAGTACATACGTCTAAAATTATATATATACTGCATTGTGTCCCTCGTAGCTTGTTTTTATACGATTGGAATTTTATTAAGTGTGCTGTGAGTATTAAAGTCTACAGGAGACTCTCCTTTTTCATTAGCCGATAAAAGGAGTAGAGAATTCTTTATATGATCGTACGTCCGGGTCGGGTCAAGTCATAATGTGAGTTTGTAAAGAGACAGAGAGAGAGAGAGAGAGTCATTAAAATTAAGTTTGAGTTCATGAATGCTGTGCACATGATTATAAACGTGTGTACTCTGCTCTTCAAAAAAATTGCGACTTTATCTAGTAATGTTGTCTGGGATGACATATAGAACATTATCCAATCCTGTGTCACAAATCACTTGAGATATCAACTATCCTTTCCTTTTGTCAGTCTCAGCAGAGAGATGCTCACATAGATGGGTATTACTAAACTACATATAAATAAATGGATGAGATTTCCATTCTGACTTTTTACTTTAGTTACAATACGATTTGATGGTGATGGACGGACTGACTGTGGGATCGACCATTTTCTGTGTGTGTGCTAAGTCTAATCTTAAGTATACCACAATAGAACACCACTATCACCGTTTAATGTCTATGTGTCTCTGGACGCTAAGCCTACTTCATAATTCATGATTACACATTGCACACGGATCGGATGCCTCCTACATAGAACGCTGAGAGTTTCTCTCTAATAAACAAGTCTCTATTTAACACACTTATACTAGTACGTATAACTGAGCATACGGTGCTTAGACTCAAGATTGTAATATTATACAAAAGTACTATGAGTACATACTGTACTACTAGATTGCTCTTGTCTTGTCACGTTCACCAGCAGTCACTAGTACTTATACTGGTTGAGAACATTTGAGAGGTGTAAGGTATATGTGTAGTAGTACAAGAAGCAAAAGTACTCAATCCAATTTAATTAGCAGGAAAATGTGATACTTGAGACATAAAAGCAGAAGAGGGAAAAGCTGTAGCACGGAAAATATATGTACATGTCGAATAAATCGTGATTGTGAACTTTTCACGTAGTAAAGCCAAGAACAACTGTGAACTTCTTTCCACTTCTGTGTTATTGGACCGGTGGCTTTTTGTTTCAGTTGAGGAACAGTTGGAAATTCGTTTATTTGCGTGATGATGGGAAGCGCAAAATCAGATTTGCTCTTGATTACCTGCGAAGTAACGCGAGCAATTAATTATACACGCAAAAAATATTCTGCTGAATGTAACTCCGTGCCTTTATCATTCATTCTGCCAAGACAAAATTATTTTATTACGATTTTATGTAATCTCATCGTCATTCTTTTATTTACGACAGCAAGTGGCCATGTACTTTCTGCGGCCTTATTACTCTGCCTACTATAAAAATGACTTATTATTAGTCAAATTTTATTTACTGTGTACACTTCCATATATGCCCCTTGTACCTACAGACAGATAATAATTTCATGGTGTTTACTTCTGGAAACCTGCTACCTCTATATGCAAATGAACTTTTATGAATTGATATTACATCATTATTGCGCAGTGTTTGTGTATGTACCTGCTCTGTTGTTATTTTCTGTAGTTGTAGTACTAGCAAATAAGATGCTACACACACATGGACACGCATAACATTATTAAGAAAGCACAATTGTATTATAGTTACGCACAAGCACAAGTGTTGTAGAATTGAATTGAATTCAGGAAACATTACAAGTTGAAAACAATAGCGAAATTCCTCTTCTTCTTCTTGTGGTTTCCCTTCATCCTGTCTATTCATTTAACAGAGCATTTAAGTTGTAGCAATGTCACTGAAGTTAATTGCTTAGATTTATGACACTGACTGACAGACTTCCACAATAAAATAACACAACCATTCCATACAATATACATACGAGCCATCTCTTTCTGTGCTTGGGTTCTTGTTCATAGTTCATAGCCACAAAGAGGCTCGTCTCATGCTACCGCTGTTGCTTCAACTAGAACTCCGGCCTCAACACTACAACGGAGACCGACCCCGTTTCGGCCTGACTCCACTTCATGTTCAAGTGCACCTAATAAACTACTGCTGCTGTTCTGTGCTCTGTGTTGACTGTATAAATAATGAAGTGAAGTGGTGGTGGTGGAAGAAGGGGAAGCAGCATGCGAACACGCAGAACAGGCACAAGTATATATACAGAAGTATATATAGTCTTAGTTAGTATAAGCAGTAGAAATAAAACTTGAAAGAGTTGCTTTAGTTTTAGTGGTGGTATACACTAAGTGCCTATAAGTTATAAGAGTCTCCGAGAGTCAACTATTTAAGTCAGTCAGTTATTTATTACAATAAATGACACATACGGCTACAAAACCCAAAACATTTCTCATCAAAATGTTTTTATAGTTTCACAGGTATTTATTTCATAGAAGAAGTAAGTGGTATACCTGTATAAGGTTATGTTATATAGCAGAGGGTTTTTAATATATTTAAGTGTTAAGTGTAGTAATGGATGTTGTGTGCATAGGGGTAATGCAGTAAGTTGGTTGTAGAATGTGTTTTACGTAATATTGTACGTGCATAGGAGCTACAAAAGAGTATTATTGTTTTATCACCTGGAAATCACTCATTTCCTGATTCAATTTAATTTTACAACATCACAGACAGGGACAATAAGCTACAGGAGTAGAAATACACACACGCTGTTCTCATGTCTGTCAATTCATCACCCTTTTACCTCAATTTCCCTCTTTTCTACAATACACTCATTATGAAATGTATTTCTGTTCAGAAAAACATTACATAATATTTTCTCTACACGAAATAATACAATTAAGCTGAATTCTTTGATATTAACGCAAGTTATTATTAAATACACTCATCAGAAGATCTCATGTTTCGCCCCGAAATTGCTGCCAAGCTATATCTGCTTACAATGGAATTATCTTGTTCTCAATCTTTCCTCCTTTTTCACCTAAATAACCCTTATCGTAATGAAAATGAAAATAAAGCACATTATTTCACTTGTATTTATAATAAGGGTAGGCTAATATATATACAATCCTTAATATAGCCACTGAAGTTTGAACTAACCCTTTTGGTTCATTATTACTAAACTGCCTCCTCCTAAACTTAAACTCCTGCACTATCTTGTTGCATTATTGCTCCTGAGATAAGACAAGACAGACATAGAGCTACCACTGCTTACTTTTCACTGTGTACGTGTATTAGCTCAAACGAAAGACATAATTGGCCAAATGGGAATTATTATCTGTCTTGTTGACTATTACTTTATCTCGCCCTTTCAATTGGATTATACATCAGTTCTTTAGCACCTTGCGGCCACAACGCAACCGTGTCTTAGTCTTTTCAACCTTTAAACTCTTTCTCCCCATTTCTCTACCTCGGCAATCGTCGGACACGGATCGGATGAGGGATACATTGTAAAAGAGCTCCAATGGAACGGGTATATGTTGTGTAGTTATGTCGTGTCATAAAATAAAACACAATTTTCATCTACTCTCGCTATTATACATTACATTGCTAGACACACAACCTTTGTCATATAATTAGAGATACAATAGCAAGTTTTATAGTCATACTTTTACGCTTCTCTATACAAAGGAAGATGAGAAATGTGTCTGCCGTACTTAAATTTAATGTCGGTACCCACTGCAACAGTTTTGCTTTTGGGAAAAGGAAGAGTCTTAATGAAGCGCAATGAAATTGCCCGCACAAAACATTGTCATATGCTGAACGGAAACAACTGAACTTTTTTGGGGCTTTAATTTCCAAATGAATTGATGATAAAAATGGAAACAAAGAAATTGGTCAAATCTGTTACGTACAACAAAAAAATCATGTAAGAGTTTTTAGGTGTTGAAAGAAAGACACGGCCGCGTTACATTTGAGACTGTTTTGTACGGTGCATGTGAAGGATTAAGAAAGGTTGCAGGAAGGAGAAGGTGTCAAAACTGTGTTGATTCTGCCTCAAGGAATCTTTCCCACTTATTCCCAACTTGGCGCAATGGCATGGATGGGGAAATGATAAAAAGATGTGAAATTACGCGTACAAGAGAAATAACAACAATTTCGTGCTTTTGGAAAAATAAACGGTTATATTATGTACAAATAAGTAGTATACTTATATATATATACTTAATCGTAATATACATTGTATATAAAAAGATTTTTATGTTAGAGAAACGTTCATAAACGAAAAGTATACCAAAAAGGCTATACAAATCTTATATTTTATTCAAACGGTTAGTATGAACGTTATAATAGTTCAATAGGAAGATTCGGACTGTGTGTTAGCTGTAACTGGCCTAGTTAGGTTTAGTAGCCCAAAATAAGGAGAAGTGATGTTAAGTTAGCCGTAAAAGTCTGGAAGAGTTGAAAGAGGTGAAGGAATTTTGATTTTCTCGCCTTTTCCTGTGGTGTTGGCGGATATGAGATTTCAGAGTGAGATCCTACGCCATTTATTCTCTCCGGGAGTTCCCCATTGCACTTCCCCGGTCTTTAGTGTTACTACCACTAAATGTACGTTGCACACACATTTGTTTAACTGGAATTGCCACACTGAACTACTACAAAAATGAATTCTCCCTTCCACTAAGCCAAGAGAAATAGCAACTACAATAAAACTAATAGCTCACCACCACAGAGAGTTCAAAACCGTCAACAAAATACCAGTGTGTAGGATTTGAACATAAAAAGATGAGAAATGCCGAGCAGACACACACAGAGAAGACATGGAACAAATCCCACAAAGAAAAAACCGACAGTTCTTTATCTGGAGGAAAGCTCGAGTCAAGAATATTAGTTTTTGTTGTTAGCAAAGCAACTACCACGAGGGAGCAAGAAAGGAACACCTTAATTATTTCATACAAAGATCTATTGGCTGTTAAAATACTTTGTAGTTGCATTTAGTGCTTACGGTTTGAATGTGAAGGCAGACACAGCTACTAATGCGCTTATAAGGCAATGAGAACAATTAAACTAAAAATAAACATTCACGCATCTCTTGTAATGGGATAACAAGTCAACGCTAGTATCATAACTCAGATAAATAACGTGTTCCTTTACCTAATTCATTACCTATAGTCAACATGCAAGTCTTTACATAAATAATTGACCTACTACACCATAAACACACTGCAATCATTCCAGATCATGTTCTTCAGATGTTACAACATGTAAATGTTCAAATGTAAATGATACTATGTCGTTCACGCACATAGATGGAAAATAATATATAGGAAGGATTTGTACAAGTACCACTGTTAGTTTAAAATATTTAAAATGTACCGTAGTGAATATTATACGCAGTATAAAAAGTGAACTTGCATGAGACTAATATAAGCTAAAAGTTGAAGTCTACAGATTCAAATACCACCGTTGGGCCTATCACTTGTTTATTATTAGAAGGTTGCGCTATTAATAATGATATAGGTGAAGGTGAGCTTTTTCCAACCCTATGCATTTCAAGCTGAGTGATAACTAATGGGCACCTCATTTTTCAATGAGTTCATTCCAAACTGTTCCTTCAGTTTTTTACGATATGTATATGCACGGTTTACACAGGAGATCATAAAACACACCGACGACGACGGCTAAGACGCTTCTTCAGCCTAATCTAAAAGAAATCTCCGGAGTAAGTATCAGAGTATCAAGAACAAACCCGTGTGTTATTAATGCTGCATTACATACTATAACTACGGGAGTGTAGGCAATATTATTAACTACATGTCGTGATTATGTATTGCTGCACGTAATGTGAAGTACTGATGCGTTTGCAAAGTGTAAACAGTACATTAAGGCTTCCTTATTAAACCAATAGTTTTTCTATCTCATTAGTGTGGAAAATTCTTGATAAATATTTAGTGTACAGTCTGGCATGTAAGAAACGAAAGTAAAGTAATTCATCATCACAGATTCTATATACAAAACCACAGCCTTGGGATTTAAGATTGGTAGTTTCGAAATGATCTTGAAAGTTATGGACTTTTTATTTATTTGGACTATGGGTATAACCAAATGACTCCACATTTGATAAATTTTTAAACCAAAACCTTCAAATCTTATTTTTATGTTTATAAAACTTATACTTAGGGAATTGGTAAGCAAACAATTCCATACAGTCTGCTAATTACAAACGTTAAATCTGGCGAATTTTTCTTCAGGCTTAGAAGAATACAAAATCTGTCAATTAATTGAATATGGAAATAGCATTTATTATGTGCGTATAATAATCAGTCTCTGAAATTGGTCAATGAATTAATCATTTCCACATTAAAATAAAATAAATATTCTCCGCAAATCCTTAAATAAGAACATTTAACAAAATGAAATTTAATGCACCACACCCTGTAAAAATCAAGTGAAACTAAGAAGGAAATGCTGTTTAAAATGTAGACATGAACATGCAAAATGATATACTGGTATATCTTCAGAGTTTTTTTTTGTCAAACGGACATATATATTACGGAAAGTAAGTAGCTACAAGGGGAGGAGACAGAAGGAGAAACGTAATTAGTAGCAGGGTTAATAACGAGACAGCGGAATCTTCCTTTTGTACATTACAGCATTTGAGCTACGCATTAAATCTACTTTGTCTACTTGAACAGATAAAAATCGCAGGAATTTATCATTGCAAATACACAACAAAAAATCCATAATCACTTAATTTAGAGCTTCTAACGAAGTTCAATCCGAGACACGAGATGAAGTGAATTCACCCACCGTATAGGAAACGTCGTTATATAATTACCTTCGCATGAAACTAACATTAAGACTGGATCTCTCAAGGTTTTTCTGGTACAATGTTTCTACCCACCCGAGCACAATACCAACCCGGTAACATAACCAATCTATCCACTGATAGTCTACACTGCTTACCCCTTCTACTTAAACGACTCTAACGGAGCATCACT